>JAMZAV010002308.1:0-239775 GCA_024449915.1 Sweltsa coloradensis | reverse complement strand
TAGACAACCCCGACAAAACGACGCAGTAGCTGTCTTGGGTAAGTTGTTATATACAATACAATGATTCATTACATAAGTTCTTGACTCTTATTGTCTAAGAAACCAAATAAATTAATACATTTGACTCTCATTTAACCAATAACTTATAAATAATTATCAAGCCACTACCAATACATATAGCGATTAACAGTATTAATAGTTCATTTTGTCCATAGTCCATTTTTTAATGCGTCTTTAAACCTCTGACCACTTGCCAGGTTTTTTAGTGGTGCACAGGTAAGTTTATTGAAAAGAAAGGCACCAATTATTTATCCACTTGGGGGTGGACTGACATATCTGTTTAATTGTGTCCATTCGGGCATTAATATCTACCTCTATTTCTGGTATATGTTCGTGCACTGTGCAAACCGCTTTATTTTCTTGCAAAAAAAAACAAGTAATGTGCCAATATAAAACATCAAAATGTAGCTTCTTAACTGTCGTATTCACATTTATTTAAATCTTTATACCATAAATCAAGCCTTCCAAATTGATCGTTGTATATCGTCTATTTTATTATAAGTTGAGGTGGTAGTTTGTCCCCCACGCCAAATGCCATATCTGATTAAAGATTCAGCAGGGCATGGTATACCGTTACAAGAACTCCCGTGGTGACATAGGGTTTTTAGAACGCATACACTGTACAATGCTGACCATTAATCTTCCAACACAACTTAGGCATATACGTATTCACCACTTAAACGTGCCATCCAATAGACCACACCTAAATATTTCATGCTCAAAAGTATTTTCTATGGATTTTTTTGGTGCAGTTACTAAAACATTGTGTGAAATACAGTCTTCCGAAAGTTCTTATGCAGGCATCATACTCATGGAAAACTTATATTTCAGTTTTTGCAACTTAGTAAAAGGCAATGGATATATGGCATGGTTTTTAGTTTTTTATATTTAATGTCAGCCGTTATCGTGTGACCATCTCAGCAAGATTTGAAGAAATCATTTGAAGGAATTATTACAATCTCAACAACTTTGTGTATTGCTACAATACTCGTGTCTAGTAGTAGTAGTAGTAGTAGTAGTATAGTAGTAGTAGTAGTAGTAGTAGTAGTATAGTAGTAGTAGTAGTAGTAGTAGTAGTAGTAGTAGTAGTAGTAGTAGTAGTAGTACGTAGTATTAGAGTAGTAGTAGTAGTAAGTAGTAGTAGTTAGTAGTAGTATATAGTAGTAGTAGTAGATAGTATATAGTAGTAGTAGTAGTAGTAGTAGTAGTAGTAGTAGTAGTTGTACGTAGTTTTTTTTTTTTTTTAAGTTTGCATTTTATTGAACGATTAATTTATTTACAGATACAATCGATTGTCCATGCGAGCTACAAAACAGCTTAGCTGCAGGTTCAAATCTTTTTATACTGTGTACATAGTAATAACAATAAATCAATCCTTGGAATCCAGTTCCTATGGTCAATACATATGATATTTCCGTGACAGTTATGCATTCTTGACAAACAAAATTATTAAATTGTTATTTCTTCTTAATACGTAGCAACATTGATTTAAATATTCCCTAGAATCTACTTGAGCTACAACAAAATTCAATAACCAACAAAAATAAATAAATAAATAATATAATAATTGTAATAAATACGTAACACACCCTAAACAAGAACAGCTGCAGGCTTTGATTTAGCTTTTTTTAAAGACCAAAATTCCACCACAACCATAAAAAACCATGATCAAAAACATCACCAAATAGCACATTTACATTAAACATTGATGACAGTTTCGAGCACCCACGACACGCACGAGCCCACAATTCGACTTATTTCATTATTTTTTATAACGATTGAATAGTGATCAATAGGAGGTTGATAAACACAACGTAACTTTTATTTTTCATTTTTTTAATATGTAATCTTTTTAACTTTCCTTTATTTTGCATAGGTTTGAACGTTTTTGACATTTTTCAGGCAATGCATTGCTAACGCCGGTACAGCATAATGTATGCAACGCAACCGTAGTTGGTGTACACCTGGAGCCCACATACTACAATCATTCCACTCCTGTGTATGTACGTACTTATACTTTTTCAGACTTGATATTGAAAAGGTTTAATAATAAAATATAAAAATACATTTGCTGCACCGGCAGAATATTACAATATTGTAATTTTGAATAGTGTTATAATTTTAACAACATTGTTTGAGTCAACAAGAAGGCGGCACATAGACTTTTGCATTACTTCCAGAGGAGACAGAGTGATGTAGACGCCGATCCCCAGCATTTTCTTCCCTACGAAAATATGAATGAACATGCAATAGTAAAACCATTTTTAAAATATTAAGAGGAAATAGGTTCACGTATTTGAAAATATAGAAAGACGATATTCGAATACTTTGCAAAATTTTTGCCACGTGTAATTTAAAAGAAAAAGTCGTTTATTACCACAATTCCCAAGTATTGGGTATTTTTTAACCTCGACAAATTCCGGACACTACCATGACGGAATATTAACATTTTGAATGTTAGATTTACGACGGGTAGAACAACCTGTTTGTTAAGACACAATGCGGTGTCCACTGTACATTAATCTTAACGTTCACTTAGTTTGTTGGCGCAGGAATGCCACATTATGTTAGTTTTTCTAAGTTTAACAACAGACCCTTGTCTGAGCCATTTTTTGGAATGAAATGATAATTCCTGTTTTAATTGTGTTCATGCTACGCGCAAGTCGTAATAGCGTGATTACCACACAAGTATCTCTGCGTATAAATATACCTACAATATCTAAACCCATTTGCATACTATTAATATTAAGAAAAAGGGTTGGTCCTAAAATTTGAGCTTGTGGCACCCAGTATTTTATTTTATAATTACTGCTAATTCACCATCAATTTCCTATTAATGTCGCGTCAGTTTAAAAATTTTCTAAACCCTGAATAATTGGCCCCCGACCCGCCTTTTTCTAACATTTCAAGTAAAATGTCCCAATTTAACCGTTCAAAGCTTTGGCAAAATCTACAAAAAACACAAAGTGGCAAATTTATTTTATCTAATTGACCATTATGTAATTCGAAAAATCATCTAAACGCCATTCGTCCCTTTACCTTTTTGAAACCAAATTGTCACGGCGTTAAAATTTTGTACTATTCAGATAGTTTAGTAATTCCGTATTAACGTATCGCTCACATATTTTTATCAATATTAGAAAGTATCGATATTGGCCCGATAATTATTGAAATTTCCTACATTCTCCTTTTTTAAATATTGGCCTCACAATTTGGATGTTTTAGTTTAGCAGGGTATACAGAATTTTCAAACGATAAGTTTATAATTTTGCCAGTACAATATACACCTGAATTAAACCCTTTCTAATCCTTGATTCAATGTGCACGTCCAACCCAGGCCGATACTTTATGGTCTAGTTCTGAAATACTTAATCTAAACCAGTAGTAGTAGTATTAGTATAGTAGTAGTAGTAGTAGTAGTAGTAGTATATAGTAGTAGTAAGTAGTATAGTAGTAGTAGTAGTAGTAGTAGTAGTAGTAGTAGTAGTAGTAGTAGTAGTAGTAGTAGGTAGTAGTAGTTATAGTATAGTATTAAGTAGTATAGTAGTAGTAGTAGTAGTAGTAGTAGTAGTAGTAGTAGTAGTATAGTAGTAGTATTATAGTAGTAGTATAGTAGTAAGTTTTTTTTTTTTTTTGAATTGTTCTTTATTTGGAAAAAATACAAAATACAACAATTTCAGACTCCTCAAAACCTCTTACGTAGCTTGTCTGCAGAGTCTCTTTAAAACACCAAGCATATATAAACAATATCTCTGCTCATCATTTTTGTTCGTGATACAATAAATTCAGATAACAAAAAAAAATGAAAAACATTCTAAACTCCGAGTAACACAATAGTATACAATATAGAGAATACATTATACTACCATATTACCACCCACAAGATTACATAACTTCAAAACAAAAACAAAGACAAATCATAGACGATAATATTCTTCCCTTTTTATAATCCTTCTTTTATTTTCCTCTTCACCTCATCTTCATAAGATTTTTCATGATTTTTAAATTGTCAGTTAAGGTTTATTAAGGTATTTAGTGACAATAATTCTTCTTTCTGATCTCCTATAAGTGTTGTATCTGGGTGCCGTATTAAAAATCTATCTCTATTATCTTGTATCATATGTATGTTGCTGTCAAAGCTAAGTATCTTTGTCAAATAGTTGTTCGTCAGTATCATATATTCATGAGTTCTTTACAAACCATTAAACCTACATTACCATTAGGTCCATACTTGTGATGATACATGATCTTAAAATACGTTTCTGATGTTAATCAATATCTTGCACATATTACCGGATGTAGCACACCCCATGCTAGTAAGCCATACCTTGATGTATGACTCTACAAGAGCGTGATAGACAACTTTTAAACACCCCCTTTGCATGAATAATTGCTTTAGAGTTTTAATACTTACAAAGCTGATCTAAGCCCGATTACAGTAATTTCTCAATATGAAAACTCAATTTGAATTGTGATCTTTATGAACCTAAATAACGTAAATTCTGTAACGTTTTCTAGGTATCATTTTACACTACAATTATCATTTATTGGACAGTAATCCCCTTCTATGATTTGCATGCAAACAGCGCGTTTTTCATGAAACAACAATTTCTATTTTCTGATGTACATAAAGGGAGTTGTATATAGATCACTTTGGTTTTCTTTAAAATTAATTGGGGTTAGACTATTATCGTGAAGCCCATCCTCAACAAATTTATAAAATCACGCTGCAATAGCTTTTAGCAATTTCAAATAATTTTTGTGAAACTATCAGAAACCAGCGCTGTCATCGTCAGCGTAAACCAATGCAAAGCATTCTTTTACTTCCTTTCAGGTCCATTCCACATAATGATGTAAAGCAGGGCCCAGAATAGATCCCTGTGGGACCCTGACGTGATTTCAACATTTTTTGGCTTAGCCATTATTGACCTTAACAGCATGCATCTGTTGAAAGATAATTCTTGAAACCAGTCTAATGTGGCCCCGATATTCCCACTATATCTCAAGCATGCTAATCGTTTGTGCACAACGTGTTCGAAAGCTTTGCTGAAATCTATAAAAATTGTTAAACATTAAGGTTGTTGTTTTAGTAACGCCCCCTTTTAAATATCTGGCGAAGTCGTCAAGCAGTTTTTCCCTGTACTGTTCCCTTTTTGGTACCCATATCGTTTTGTATCAATTTATTTTAAAATCATGTTAGTATTTAATTAGCAATCCTGCACGTCCGGGGGTTCACATTATTTTTCCTCTATTGACGGCAAAAAATAGAATAGTTCTATAGTTTAGAGAATCTTTGTGATCGCATTTTTGTAAACAGGTCTAACAATCGAGCGCTTAATGGAGCGGGACACAACCCCACGAGAAAGCACAGATTCAGAGATGGGCAAATTACGAGGACTAATACTTCCAGCCCTATTGCAAGTCTTTCATTCAATACATCTGGCACCGGGACTTTTCTTGACTATCAAACTCCTTTATTATCTTTTTCCCGTCTCTTGGAACTTGCTCTTTTCAAATAAAGAGATTGTGTAGCTCGACCACTCTGTGAATCACATGTTTTTATAGGAACAATCATTTTTAATACTACTGTTACACCCTCATTTTAAAACAGCGGCGAACTCATTTGCTATTTTCATTCGATGTATACTCAGTGGCCATATGTTTGGATAATCAGTCATCTCCAGAATTCTTGTTTTTTTTCTTACCATTACAGTATTTTTGTTTTTTTTTTTTTTTTTTTATTTTCCCTCCATACTTTTCCTCATAGTTTTGTTTACAGTTTCAAATTTAGTTTTCAAGTAACTCAATTTTGGCAGTATTTATTTTCTTATTTACTAAATTTCTCAGCCTCTTATATTCATCTTATAAACATGATTATCCCAATTGAAATGCTTCACTTGTTATAAATTTTATCCCTTTTTCAACATATCATCCTTAATTTCCCTCGTAATCCAAGGTTTTGTTTATTTCTTTTCATGTGTCTTGCACGTCACTGTTATGCTAGACTCATATAAGTAGTAGTAGTATAGTAGTAAGTATAGTAGTAGTAGTAGTTAGTAGTAGTATTTTGTAGTAGTAGTATAGTATTAGTAGTAGTTAGTAGTAGTAGTAGTAGTAGTAGTAGTAGTAGTAGTAGTAAGTAGGAGTAGTAGTAGTATATTAGTAGTAGTAGTAGTAGTAGTAGTTTTTTGTTTTTGAAGTTATGTAATCTTTGGTGGGTGGTTATATGGGAGTATAATAATTCTAATATTGTATACTTTTGTGTTATTCTTAGTTTTTAGAATGTTCATTTTTTGTTATCTGAATTTATTGTATCACGACAAAATGAGAGTCAGAGATATTGTTTATATATGTTTTGTTGTTAAAGAGACTCTGCAGACAAGCTACGTAAGTAGTTTTGCGGATTTCTGAAATTGTTGTATTTTGTATTTTTTTTTTATAATCCATTCTTTTATTTTCCTCTTCACCTCATTCATAGATTTTAATGATTTTAAATTGTCAGGTAAGGTATTTAAGTATTTAGGTACATTATTTTTCTTTCCTGATCTCCATAAGTGTTGTATCTGGTTGCCGGTATTAAAAATCTATCTCTATTTCTTGTATCATATGTATGTTGCGTCACAGCTAAGTAATCTTTGTCAAAATAGTTATTCGTTAGTATCATATATTCATGTAGTTCATTTACAAACATTAAACCTACATTACCATTTATGTCATACTTGTGAGGATACATGATCTTAAAAATACGTTTCTGAATGTTAACAATATCTTGCACATATGTACCGGATGTAGCACCCCATGCTAGTAAGCCATACCTAATTATAGACTCTACAAGAGCGTGATAGACAACTTTTAAAACACCCCCTTTGACATATTGCTTTAGAGTTTTAATACTATACAAAGCTGATCTAAGCCGATTACATATTTCTCAATATGAAAACTCCATTTGAAATTGTGATCTATTATGACACCTAAATACGTAAATTCTGTTACGTTTTCTAGGTATCTTTTACACATACAATTATCATTTATTGACAGTAATCCCCTTCTATGGTTTGCATGGAAACAGGCTTTTTTCATGAAACACAATTTCTATTTTCTGATGGGACATAAAGGGAGTGTGTATATAGATCACTTTGGGTTTTCTTAAAATTAATTGTTAGACCATTATCGTGAGCCCATCTCACAAATTTATAAAATCACGCTGCAATAGATTTTTAGCAATTTCTAGATTTTTGTGAACTATCACCAGCGCTGTATCGTCAGCGTACAAAAATGCAAAGCAATTCTTTACTTCCTTTAACATGTCATTCACATAAATGAGGTAAAGCAAAGGGCCCAGAATAGATCCCTGTGGAACTCCTGACGTGATTTCAACATTTTGCTTAGAACATTATTGACTTTAACAGCCATGCATCTGTTTGAAGGATAATCTTGAAACCAGTCTAATGAGGGCCCCCGATATTCCCACTATATCTAAAGCATGCAATAATCGTTTGTGCAACAACGTGTCGAAAGCTTTGCTGAAATCTATAAAGATTGTTAAAACATTTCGGTTTTTGTTTTACCTTTTTTTTACCCTTTTTGTTTTGTCTTACTTTTTTTTTTTTGGTTTCGGTATTGTTTTGTATCAATTATTTTAAAATCATTTAGGTATTTAATTAGCAAATCTGCCACGTACCGTTCCATTATTTTCTCTATTGACGGCAAAATAGAAATAGGTCTATAGTTAGAGAAATCTTTGTGATCGCCATTTTTGTAAACAGGTCTAACAATCGAGCGCTTTAATGGGAGCGGGACACAACCCCACGAGAAAGACAGATTCAAGAGATGGGCAATTACAGGACTAATACTTCCAGCACATAATTGCAAGTCTTTCATTCGAATACCATCTGCACCGGGACTTTTCTTGCTATCAAACTCCTTTATTATCTTTTCCACGTCTCTTGAACTTGCTCTTTTCAAATAAAGAGATTGTGTAGCTCGACCACTCTGTGAATCACATGTTTTTATAGAACAATCATGTTTAATACTACGTACACCCTCATTAAAAACATCGGCGAACTCATTTGCTATTTCATTCGAGGTATACTCAGTGCCCATATGTTTGGATATAACGTCATCTACAGAATTCTTGTTTTTCTTACCAATTACAGTATTTATTTCCCTCCATACTTTCCTCATATTTTGTTTACAGTTATCAAATTTAGTTTTCAAGTAACTCAATTTTGCAGTATTTATTTTCTTATTTACTAAATTTCTCAGCCTCTTATATTCATCTTTATAAACATGATTTCCAATTGAATGCTTCCACTTTTTATAAATTTTATCCCTTTTCAACATATCATCCTTAATTTCCCTCGTAATCCAGGGTTTGTTATTTCTTTTCATGTTGTCATTGCACGTCACTGTTATTGTACTAGACTCATATAAGGTATTAAATTGCTGCACAATCTTTTCATACAATACATTTGGATCAGAGACGTGCAATAACTGCTCCCAATTTACATTAAGTATTTCCTCCCTTAACTTTTTTTCATTTATAACCTTTTTTTCACTGTCAACACGATCTAACTTCCCAATGTTTTTACTACCTGCCTCCACTTTACCGATTCCAAGCAATATTACGTAATGATCAGAGATTGTTGACTCACCAATTACAGATACTACGTCATCACACTTACTATTTACCCTAACGAAACCATGGTCTATACACGTTTTTGTAATTCGGTCAAGCCTGCAATCCACCCTTGTTTCATTATAAATACACCTCATCAAACCATGACTAGCCATTACATTCATATACATTTCTACTTGATTCGATGCATTATCAAATAAATTCAAATTTACATCCCCCAAAATAGTATCTGCTTCTTATCGTCTACGCCACTAAACAATTGATCTATCTCCGCGCTAAAACTCGAAACTCGATAATTTGGCGGCCTGTATACAGCCACCAGCCGTGTGCAGTCCCATCCAAAATAACATTTCCTGTTTTACCTTCAAAAGAGCTGAAAACTAGTAGTAATTAATGTGAAATTCAAAGTTTTTTTTTACATACACAACCAAGCCCCACCTCTCCTGCTTTTACGAAGTGTCGTAAACATTTCATATCCCTCAAGTTGAAAGAGATGTATTTCATCATCTTGAATATTTACTTCACCCAATATTATAATATCTATTAATTGGATTGCATTTTGAACATAGTTTATAAATTCATCATAATTCTTTCTCATTGACCTAATATTATATTGAACCACTGCATTTACTCAACACACAATCACTGAAATTTACCGTCATCACCGAGTCCACAACCGGTCCAACGCTATTATCAATGTCATCACTGCTGTCTAATAATGTAAACATACACTCGTCGTCTGCCATTGTAATGGATAGATTATCAACAAGTAAATAGACGGACACTGGTGTAGTGCAGCAACTACTTCACAATCTTGCCCAAGTCGCTATCCCTTGATATTTTGATGACTGCATCCTTCTCACCTTTTTTCACCAATATTTTGGCCGAACTTAAACCATACATATTTGTAGCCATTTTCCTTAGCCACATTTTCGCCTTCCAGAACAAAGGGCTTGTAGTATGGACTAAGGTTTTCGTTTACGTCAACACGATAATCACCGCCATTCTCAACGAGATCCTTATTATTGATGATTTCAATGTTTTTTTGTAAATAAACTCGTCTCGTTTCTTCCTTGAAGCGAATTCGACATAATGTTAGGGATATTATCGCGTTTAGCAGGCAGACGATGCACAGCCTCGATGTCAGCCTCATTCATATCAAAAGACATTAGTTTTTGGGAGCATTTAGAACAATTGAATGCACGTTCTCACCATCATTTACCTGAACACCCGCAAACTCTAGATTGCATTTTCTGCTGTACTGTTCCATTATATTAAGCCTCGCAGTCAAGTCATCAATCACCTCATCTTTTTCTAGTAGTGAGACTATCTCTATTTGCTTTGAATCGTATGATGTATAGGGGGTGGGGGGTTGCGGTCAAACGGATCCCCTTTAAGTCTCCTTGTCAAATATTATAAAAATATTCCGTTAGTATCATATATTCATGTAGTTTCATTTACAAACATTAAACCTACATTAACCATTTATGACATACTTGATACTTGTGAGGATACATGCTCTTAAAAATACGTTTTCTGAATGTTTAATACAATATCTTTGGCACAATATGTACCGGATAGTAGCGCCCCAGTACGTTAGTAAAGCATACCAAATTGAATGACGCTCATCAAGAGCGTGATAGACAACTTTTATAAAAAAAACACCACTCCCTCCTTGGCATATTGCTTCAGAGTTTTAAGGAACGTAATAAATAAAAAAAAAAATAATAATAAAAATAAAATAATAAAATAAACAAAATAAAAAATTAAAAAAAAAATCAAATTTAAAAAAAAAAAAAAACAAAAAGTAAAGGGATTAATAAAAAAAAAAAAAAAAAATTAAATAAGAAAAAATAAAAAAAAAAATTAAGTGTAAAAAATTAAAAAAAAAAAAATGAAAAGAAAAACAAAAAAAAATTTTAAAGAAAAAAAAAAAAATACTTTATACAATCTGATCTAGCCGATTACATAGTTGTGTCTCAATATGAAAACTCCAATTTGAAAATTGTGATCTATTTATGACACCTAATACGTAATTCTGTACGTTTTTTCTAGGTATCTTTTTACACATGAAACATTATCATTTTATTGACAGTATCCCCTTCTATGGATAATTTGCATGCAAACAGGCGATTTTCCCCATGAAAACCAATTTCTATTTGGTTTCCTGATGAAGGGATGGAAAACATAACAGAAGGGGGGGGAGATGTTATTAGAGAATAGTCACATTTTGGTTGTTTCTTAAAATACTTGTTAGACCATTATTACGTGAGCCCTCTCAAACAAATTTGTAAAATCACGCTGCAATAGCTTTTTTAAAGCAACTTTTAGATTTTGTGTGAACTATCACCCAAGCGCTAAAAATCGTCCAGCGTACAAAATGCCAGAAGCAATTCTTTACAAAACCTTCCTTTTAACATGTCATTTAACCTAAATGAGTAGTAGTAGTAGTAAGTAGTAGTAGTAGTAGTAGTAGTAGTAGTGTAAGTATAGTAGTTAGTTGCAGCAGAGTAGGTATAGTAGTAGTAGTATAGTAGTAGTAGTAGTAGTAGTAGTAGTATGTATTAATATTAGTAGTTTTTTTTTTTTTTTTTTTAGTTTGAATTTGTTTCTTAAGGTTTCTTTGATTTTTGGAAAAAATACAAAATACAACAACAGATTTTCAGACTCTCAAAAACTCTAACCCGGTAGCTTGTTCTCAGAAGAGTCCTCTTTAACAACAAAGCATATATAAACAATATCTTCTGACTCTCATTTTTGGGTCGTGGATACAATAAATAATAAATTCAGATAGCAAAAAATGCAAAATTCTACAACTAAGAGTAACACAATAGTATACAATATTAAAAAACAATTATACTACCCCATAACCACCCCAACCAAGATTATAACAAAACCATAAACTTCAAAAACACCAGGAAAACAAAACTAGGACAATAATATTATTTATTCATTTCCCTTTTTTATAATCCATCTTTCTTTTATTTTAACCTCTTTCACCTCATATCATAGAATTTTTAATGATTTTAAAATTGTCAGGTAAGGTATTTTTTAATATTTAGGTACAATAATTTGTTTCCTTTCCTGGGATCTCCATAAGTGGTTGTAACTTGGTTGCGGTATTTAAAAATCGTATCTCATTTCTTGGATCGTATGTATGGTATGGGGCGGGGGGGCATCAGACAAGCTAAGCAATTCTTTTCAAAATAGTTATTCGTTAGTATCATGTTATTCATGGAGTTCAATTCAAACATTAAAACCTAACATACTATTTATGTCCAGAACACAATTGTGAGATAAAACATTATTGAATCTTAAAAAATACGTTTTCTGAAATGTTAACAAAACAATAGCTTGCAACATATGTACGGATGTAGCAACACAACCCCCATCTAGTAAGCCATAGACCTAATTTTATACTTTCTACAAGAGCGTGATAGACAAAGTTAAAAAACACCCCCCTTGACATATTGCTTTATAGAGTTTAAAAAAATACTATACAAAGCTGATCTAAGCCGATTACAAAGTTCTCAATTGATAAACTCCATTTGTGAAAAATTGTGATCTATATATGACCAAAACCTAAATACTAAATTCTGTTACGGGGTTTTCCTCCTAGGGGGGTATCTTTTTTACACATACAATTATCTTTTTATTGGACAGTATTATGAAACCCCTTTCTATGAATTGTTCCATGCAAACAGGCGTTTTTCCACAAACCCCCATCCACCCCCCCAAAAACCATGAAACACATTTTTCTATTTTCCCCTGAAAGATGGGACAATATAAAGG
Source organism: Sweltsa coloradensis (assembly GCA_024449915.1). Lineage (NCBI taxonomy): Eukaryota > Metazoa > Arthropoda > Insecta > Plecoptera > Chloroperlidae > Sweltsa > Sweltsa coloradensis. The sequence goes on along the minus strand of JAMZAV010002308.1, from coordinate 227,285 downwards.
AGTGTAGTATATTAGATCACCTTTGGGGTTTGCCCCCCCCTTTCCCCTCCCTTTCTTCCTTCCCCTTAAAATTAATTGTTAGACCATTATCCGTGAGCCATCTCCAAACTAAATTTTGTAAAATCACGCTGCAATAGCTTTTTTAATTTTTTTTTTTTAAGCAAATTTTCTCTGAGATTTTTTTGGGTGAACTATCCACAATCACAAGCCACCAGCGCTGGTAATCGCGGTCCAGCGTACAAAAATGCAAAGCCAGATTCCTTTCTTTACTTCCTTTAAACATGTTCATTCGCATAATGAGTTAAACAAAGGGCCCCAGAATGATTCCCACTAGTGGAAACTCCTGACCGTGATTTCAACATTTTTGCTTAGAACATTATTGACTTTAACAAGCCATGCATCTGTTTGAAAAGATAATCTTGAAACCAGTCCCTAATGATGGCCCTCATAATATCCCACTATATCCAAGCATGCAGTAATCGTTTGTGCAACACGTAATCGAAAGCTTTGCTTGAAATCTATAGACAATTGTTAAAACATTAAGGTTGTTTTTTAACGCCCCCTTTACAATATCTGCAAAATCCACGGCAAGCAGTTTCCGCTGTTACTTTTCCCTTTTTGGTACCCATATGGTTTTTGTTCAATTATTTTGTAAATCATTTAGGTATTTAATTACAAATCTGCCCACGTACCGTTCCATTTATTTTCTCTATTGACGGCAAATAGAAATAGGTCTTTAGTTATAGAAATCTTGTGATCGCCATTTTTGTAACAGGTCTAACAATCGAGCGCTTTAAATGGAGCGGGACACAACCCCACGAAAGGCAAAAAAACAAAAAAACAGGTTTCAAGAATGGGCAATTACAGGGCTATACTTCCAGCACATAATTGCAAGTCTTTCATTCGAATACAATCTGCACCGGGACCTTTTTTTGCTATCAACTCCTTTATATCTTTTCCACGTCTCTTGAACTTGCTCTTTTCAATAAAGAGATTGTGGTATCTCGACCACGTCTGTGAATCACCTGTTTTTTAGAACCATCATGTTTAATACTACGTACACCTCATTAAAAACATCGGCGAACTCATTTGCTATTTCATTCGAGGTATACTCATTGCCCAGATGTTTTTGGATATAAAACGAAATACATCTACAGAATTCTTGTGTTTCTTACAAATTACAGTATTTATTTCCTCCATACTTTCCTCATATTTTGTTACAGTTATCAAATTTAGTTTTTACAAGTAACTCAATTTTGCAGTATTAATTCTCTTATTTACCAAATTTCTCAGCCTCTTATATTCTCTTTATAAACATGATCTCCATTGAATGCTTCCACTTTTATAAATTTTTATCCCTTTTCAACATATCATCCTTTAATTTCCCCTCTAATCCAGGTTTGTTATTTCTTTTCATGTTGTCCATTGCACGTCACTGTTATTGTACTAACTGATATAAGGTATTAAATTGCTGCACAATCTTTTCATACAATACATTTGGATCAGAGACCGTGCAATATACTGCTCAAAATTTAATTAATATTTCCTCCCTTAACTTTTGTTTCATTTATAACCTTTTTTCAACTGTCAACACGATCAGACTTTGCCCAAGTTTTACTACCTGCCTCCACTTTACCGATCCCAAGCAATATTACGTAATGATCAAATTGTTTGCTCACCAATTACAGATACTAACGTCATCACACTTTAACTATTTACCCTAACGAAACCAGGTCTATACACGTTTTTTAATTCGGTCAAGCCTGCAACCCCCTTGTTTCATTATAAATACACCTCATCAACAATGACTAGCCATTACATTCAATTACATTTCTACTTGATTCGAACTGCATTATCAAATAAATCTTCAAATTTACATCCCCCAAAAATAGTATCTGCTCCTTATCGTACACGCCACTAAACCAATTGATCTATCTTCCGCGATAAAAAATCGAAACTGATAATTTGGAGGCCTGTAAACAGCCATCAGCCGTGTGACAGTCCTCATCCAAAATAACTTTCGCTGTTATACCTTCAAAGAGCTGATAAACTAGTAGTAATTATGTGAAATTTCAAAGTTTGTTTTACATACCAACCAAGCCCCCAACCTCTCCTGCTTTTTACGAAGTGTCGTAAACATTTCGTGTATCCCTCAAGTTGAAAGAGATGTATTTCATCATCTTGCAATATTTAAACTTCACCAAATTTATATCTATTAATTGAATTGCTTTTGAACATATTTTTATAATTCATCATAATTTCTTTCTCATTGACCTAATCTTGAGAAATAAGAGTTGTACAAACCACTGCATTTACTCAACACACATCACTGAAATTTACCGTCCATCCCCGAGTCACAACCCGGTCCCCAACGCTATTATCAATGTCATCACTGCTGTCTAATAATGGTAAAACATACACTCATCTTCTGCTATTGGAATAGAAATAGATTATCAACAAAGTAATAACGGACACTGTTGTAGTTGCAGCACTACTTCACAATCTGTCCAAGTCGCTTATCTCTGAATTTTGATGACTGGCATCCTTCTCACCTTTTTTCACCAATATTTTGCCGAACTTAAACCATACATATTTGTAGCCATTTTCCTTGGCCACATTTTTCGCCTTCCAGAACAAGGACTTGTAGTATGGACTAAGGTAGTAGTAGTAGTAGTAGTAGTAGTAGTAGAGTAGTAGTAAGTAGTAGTATTTTGTAGTAATTAGTGTAGTAGTAAGTATTAGTGAGATAGTAGTAGTTCTTAGTCGTAGTAGGTAGGTATAGTAGTAGTAGTAGTACTTTTTTTTTTTGTTATTGTTCTTTATTTGGAAAAAGTGGAAAATACAACAGTTTCAGGCTCCGCAAGAACTACTTACGTAGCTTTGTCTGCATAGTTCTGCTTTAACAACAAACATATTAACAAATAATCTCTGACTCTCATTTTGTCGTGATAAGCAAATAAATTCAGATAACAAAAATGTAACATCCTTAACTAAGAGTAACACAATAGTATACAATATAATCACCATTATACTGCCATATTACCACCACCACCAAGATACATAACTTTCGAAAAACAAAAACAAAAACAATCATAGACAATAATAGTCATTTTCTTTTTATAATCCATTCTTTTTTTTTCGCTCTTCACCTCATTCATAGATTTTAAAATGATTTTTAAATGTGTCAGGTAAGGTATTTAAGTATTTAAGGTACCATAAATTTTTTTCTTTCCTGATCTCCATCAAGTGTTGTAACTGGTTTGGCCGGTAATTAAAATCTATCTCTATTTTCCTTGTATCGTATGTATGTTGCGTCACAGCTAAGTATCTTTGTCAAAATAGTTTATTCGTTAGTATCATATATTCAATGTAGTTCATTTACAAACAGTTAACCTACATTACCATTTATGTCACACTTGTGAGGATACATGTCTACAATATCGTTTCTGAATGTTCACCATATTTTGGGCACATATGTACCGGATGTAGGGCCGCCAAGCTAGTAAGGGCCATACCTAATTATAGACTTCCTTACAAGAGCGTGATATACAAACTTTTAAAACAAAAACCCCCCCCCTTGACATATTGCTTGAGGAGGTTTATACTCATACAAAGCTGATTAAGCCGATTTACATATTTCTCAATATGAAAACTCCATTTGTTGAAATTGTGATCTATTTGACACCCTAAATACCTAAATTCTGTACGTTTTCTAGGTATCTTTACACTAGTAAGTAAGTAGTAGTAGTATATTAGTAGTAGTAGTAGTAGATTAGTTGTAGTAGTAGTAGTAGTAGTAGTATTAGTAGTAGTAGTATTAGTAGTAGTAGTAGTAGTAGGTGTAGTAGTAGTAGTAGTAGTAGTAGTATCATTAGCAGGTAGTACAGCATAGTTTAGAGTAGTTTAGTAGTCTTGTTAGGATAGCCTATCATGTTGCTCGAGTTTAGTTTGCCTTTAGAATTATTAGCCCAATTTAACAAAAACAGCATTTAAGTCTTCGTTTATGAGTCTAATAATGTAATTTAGTCTGTTAAGTGTCGTATGTAGGTAAAGTTGTAAGACATCAGCATATGTGGTATTAAATTTTGCAGTGTGATAGCACAACTACCTTTTTGATTGGTAAAATTCTGGGCTCTACCCTTGCACTCAATAAATTTCGAAAATTTGAAAATATAAAATGCAATCAATGTCCAAATAAGAGATTTTTTATGTTTTACCAAACCGACACCCGTTTTTCTAATGATCACACGTAGAAACAAAAAAATAATTTGGAGAAATAATTTCAATCTTTTTTGTGTTTTAAACTGAAGATTTTTTTCCCAAGTTGCAATAAAGTAAAAATGTTTATCGTCGCCCCGGCCAAAGTGTTGGAGTCGGCCCGAAACCCTTAACTGTGCTTGTACCCGAAACGATTTCGAACGCGTCAGTACCGTCGCCGTTCGAGTGCGACGCATACTTTGGGCGAGGCTATCGTTGCCGTAAAAAACGCGCAAAAATACGTTTTTCGGGTATTTTTTATTTCTGACCCGGAAGCAAATTATTTTTGTGTCGCGGGTATTTTTTGAAGGAAAAGTACGATCCTTTTTCGTGGAGGAGCGTCCAAAATGTACGCGTTTATCACGATCCTTGGCGGAGAAAACCTCGTTGAGAGAAAACCTTGCATTGCGCCCCGAGTCCGTACGTTGACAAGAGTATTAGTGATGCGGATTATGTTATTATCATTCGTTGCTTGGCCAATGTGGTGAGAGTGGACCTTGGACTAGGGACCAGAGCGAAGCGATATATCTAGACGGCCTTGCCCAGGCGCGTAGGAAGGGGGAGGGAATGCTGGGAGATTCCCCCCCCCCCACTTTTTACCGTGACCCCCCCGCCCCACTTCAGAATCTTAGAAATTCAGTCTCACCGTAAATACGCACGGAAACAAATTCTGAATAACGAATTTTTAATTTTTAATTTTCCACTGTGATTCTTTTGTTTTTGTAAATGAGTAAAAAGTACATTATAATTGGCATAGGTAGCGTCGGGATGTTGTGACACGACTTATGACTTGACACTGACAGTGGAAGGAAAATACCTTCAGCTCCTTTAAACTGGCTCAAAAGCCATGCATGGTCTATCTCTTAACTATTCCAACTTTATTTTTAGTTTCATAGTTTTTACTGTACAAAAATATATTAATTTGTATTGCATTCAGCACACGATTTTTTTCTAGAACGCACCAAACACACTCTAAAAACCTAATTTTCAAAATTTTCGCCTGCGCCGCTGTTGTTGGGGGGCTTCGCCCCCCAAACCCCCCGTGCTTGGCAGCAGATTTGTTGTTCCCCCCCCCACTCGAAAAGGAGTTCCTACGCGCCTGTAGGGACCAGTGCAATGCCAGTTCATATTTTGTGAATTGTGCGAAGAATGAACTTAAAAACTAAAATATAAAGTACGCTCTATTTTGCCCCGGGTAGGGGCAAAATTAGATGAATACAATATTATGGTAAGTCAGTCGTAACTTTTTGATAGTAAGATAAACATTTGTTTTTAATTCATTCTATTATATTCATTCATTCATTCATATTCATTTATTCATAATCATTTTACGAACTGTGTAAAGAAAATAAATATAAATTGTCATCTTCCAAAGCCAAGTTCTTACTTTTCTACCGCATTATAAAGCCGATTTTTTTAATTGCTCCCCCCCCCCCCCCCCCCGGGACCGACACCAATCCTACATAATCATGTGGAACTTTATCTTGTCTTATAAGATATTTGGCTACACGCCGGTGACCCAGGCAATGTTTCAAGATATATTGCTATTTTCATCATCAATTCAGCCTTTAAAAAAATGTTCTCTCCTGTTCCAGGTGGCAGCTGTGGACATAGAAGAGGTGCTTTTGTCGCACCCCGCGGTCTCGGAGACGGCCGTGGTCGGAGTTCACAACGATGACGACCAGGAGCACGCAACAGGCTTCGTCGTCAAGACACCTGGCCTCGATGTCACGGCCGAGGAACTGCTCAACCTAGTAAAAAGTAAGTAGCACTATAACCATGGATTTACAACCTCTCCGAGAGAAGCAGACCTTGGTTGAAACACTGCCTTGTTAAATACACGGTACGGTATTCGCAATGCGCACAATGCATTGTGGGAATTCGGCGCCATTCGTTGTCATTGTGTTGTCATTCGTGTGTTTACATTCTTGCCTCTGATGGTGTTTTTTTTAAATATTGCAATTAGATACTTAAATTATAATAAAATGCTACCTTGTAGTGGCTGGCCTCAAAACAAAAGGTGGGGGAGTGAATGAGTTTTATTGCGTTTTTGTCATTTGCTACTGGAGCTCACACGACACCACAGAATATATAAGACTTTTACCTTTTCCTAAACCTTGTCTTACATTTTATTTAATCATAATAATAATCCCTACTTGCACCACGACACAAGAAAATGTACCCAGTGCCGCGAATGTATACGGTGGATTATTCTTTGTAAAAGGAATGACCGACGATTTCAGAAGTTGACAACTGAATCCAGTTTTGAAATGTTTTGAGATCATTTTGAAACCAGTTAATTTGTAATTATTTTATTATTTATTTATGTGTTTATTTATTTATTTATTTAACGTCCATCCTATTCAGTTAAAAATACTGATTTACAAAGGAGGACAACTAAATAAATCTAATTATACAGCGGCAGACACAACAATGAACTACAGTAAAGTAAATATTTGAAATGGTAATTGAAAATTACTTTGCTCTTTGGTTTCAATAAGCGCACGAACCAGTGTAAAAAAGTGTTCCTTCACAATTTTGCCAAATCTTAAATTTATACATAATTAAGGATTCATCAGTTCCAAGGGTAAACATCGCACAACGCACTATAGGGACATCATCAGACAAAGCTTAAGCCCTGCGAATTATACTTCAAACTGACAGGAGTTCTCAGCCTTGCAATCACTTTATGGAACCGATTGCCCAGGAATTATGGAATTTAATTTGGCAAATAGCGGGAAAAATGAAACACAGATGAATTTTTTCTCAAAATGCTAAGTTGGGTGTGCAGTTTAACATATTAAAAGTCCCCACCTGTACCGCGTGAGCTTCCTTATAATATGACCTTGAAATGACCCCAATAAACATTTGTTTTGGTTTCTCTCGTCCATGGTGGAAATTAGAAAAAACAATTTCAAGCAAATATTGTTGTCTATTTAATTGTCTACGAAAAAGGTCCTAACCTATTTTATCGTTAGTTCACTCCTTCCTCCCCAAAATCAAGGAAAAGTTAATCCACTTTTTAGATTATTTCAGAAATCTGGCATCAACGCATAAAAAGTCAAGTTAAAATGTGTTGCAAACTTGATTGTGACACAGAGTGATTTTAGAGTGTTTTCTCAGATCCAAATTGACTGCTGGAGGCCAAGTCTTGAGCCCAATCGTTTCGAGTCGAGAATTGAGTCAAGTCGCTCATTCTATGTCACCTGTGATTTGGGGTAAACGATAATCGGTAGTCTTGGGACCATTTTCACGGCTTGAGGCTCCGCCCCCAACAATCCCAAAGTGACCAATAGAAAATTTTGATACAAAATAAAATCAATCAAAATCACATCCAGCTACATCGAAATAATCGATCTTCTTATTATGAAAGCTGTGCTATTTTGTTTTTGTGTTGTTTTTTGTTGTTGTTGTTTTTGAAAGTGTAGGCCTAGGAGCTATCCGAATAGTGACAAAACACGTTTATTCTCTGGTCGTATTCTCGTTTTACGTCACCACTCACCGTTACGCGTCATGATATCCGTGACGTAGCTAGTAGCATCCGAATAGTCGAGCGCACGATCGAGACTCGCCGAAATCTGGGAATGAGAACAAGAATCGGAAAAGGACACCTGATCTTGTTCTTAGTACTAGAACATGGCGGCTGTTTACGATACGTCCGATCACTGCCTCCTAGATGTTCGTCGTGGCTCCTCGTTCCCTGCCTGTCCACGCGCACAGTGTTAATTGTTGTCCACAGCGCTAGTTACCGCATAGAGAGTTACCGTCCCCAAGAGCTTTCTTTTGTTTTGATGTTGTTATCACATTAAATGTCATCTTCCATGTATTTTTCTGTTGAATCCAACTTAATTGAATGTTTAAGATCGTATTTTGTATACGTACATCACTTATCATGGTTTGCAGAATAGTAATATACAAATTTGTCTAGTGTAAGATTATGCTTGTAATTAAACAAAAAGGAGATATTGATAACTTTGTTGTTTGATAATATAAGGCAAGGGCTAATAGGCATGTTATTTTTATTTATAGGGCCTATGCCTCCTATTCCTAATCATACTAAAAATCAATAGGTTTAGGTAGCCTACTCGGGCCCCAGTCTTGACCAGGCCACGAGCTAAACAATATTACTCTCCATCAAGCAGTAGCGCGTGCTAAGGGGGAGTCTGGGGAGGGCCTGGGTGGCACAATTTCCTTATTTCCCAGTAGTTCATGCAAAGAAAGGCTTACTTGTTTTAGATAATGGCATCCCGGTATCTTACAATTTCTTGCACGCACCATTGCCTATTATGAAGAAAAATACAGCTCAACTCTGGCATGATGACATTTGAATTGTATGCAGATCGTATGTAAACAACGAAGGAGGACAACTAAATAAATCTAATCATCTAATTAATTGTCTTAATTGTCTTCAACAATCAAAACCTGTTGCGTGGACAGGCAGGGAACGAGGAGCCACGACGAACATCTAGGAGGCAGTGCGTCCGATAAATTGCATAAATAAATAAAAGATAAAATGCATGAAGCAATCTAGTAACAAGACCAGGAATCAGACCAAGAATATAAACAAGACCAAGTAATGAGACCAAGAACGGCGAAGAACACTATTCGGTTAGGTCCCTAGATATCCAATGTCAGATAATAATCTAAATGTACATATTTAATTTAAACTTGGTGTTTGATCAATTTGGAAAGGGGTTGATGCACGTACTAATACGGTTACGTAAATTTGCCGGCTGCTAGCTCACCTTGTTCCGTCTATAATTGCATTTACAACTAGTAAGTCGTTCATCTAGATTGATCTGTCACAATATATAACTACCAAATCAATAACAAACTGTTTTGATCATTTAAGCGTTGAGTGACTAATATATAGCTAGAGCCGTAACGGCCTATGCTGAGTGTCTACGGAAAAATTTGCCTCCGCTCATGTAGTACATTGCCAACATGCTAGGCAGCGTGCCCGACAGCTCGAGTAGTCGTTCGTTAGGCCTTGATGGGTGACCTATAAGGTCGATAAAAGTAGTTGGCGCGTCACGTAGTTGGGGACGTAGTCTAACCAAGTAACCCATGTTTGCTGTGCACTCAATAAGGAATTAATAATTACTTACTATAATTTAAAAATAAAATATAATAAATAAATTATAATTATAATAATAATAAAAGTAATAAAAATATTATGCAATACAGCGGACGTGAAAAAATACACAAAAACCTACAAAACATTTAACGTTTCTATTTGAAATATAAAGGACTTTCATTTGAAAAGAAGTTTGATTATTCATCCAACAACAAAAAAAAACTTCAAAACCTTTAACGTTTCTATTAAAAATATAAAGACCCGAGAAAGACGTTTATTAATTGTTATCACCCATGAACAAAAAAAACTACAAAAACATTAACGTTTCTATTAAAAATATAAAGGACTTTTACATGGAAAGGAGTTTTATTAATTATAATTAAAAAATAAACAAAAATAACCTTCAACACCTTTAACGTTTCTATTTAAAATATAAAGGACTTTCACCCGAAATGGGAGTTTTACATAAAGAATAGATTGTAAAAAAAAATTACCACCACGGAATTTTGAACCGGGAACCTTGGACCAAGAGTCTAACCCGCTACCATCCTGCCACACGGTGCTGTGAGAGCGGGTCGCCTACAAACGTGTTAGGTGGTATGGACGATGGCCGCTGCAGCAGTCGGTAAGGCAGTCGAGTCACCCATCAAGGCCTAATCCGTCTTCCCAGCTCGAGGATTGAATCGTTTAGCCGAATTGGCTAACCTTTTCCGCGGCAGCCGCCACCGTCGTTACCACCCAACACGTTTGTAGGCGGCGATCAACCAGCGCTGTGTGGCACGTGGTGGGGTTCGCCTTCTAAACGAGAATTTGTTAGTTCAAACTCCGACCGAGGTGTTTTTATTTACATTCTATTCTTTATGTTTTCTTTTTAACAATAATTATAATTCAAAACAATTAATAAAACTCTTTTGGGGCGGGGGGAAATCCTTATATTTAAATAGAAACGTTAAAGGTGTTTGTAGGTGTTTTTGTTTTATGGATGATATTAATTAATTAAGTACCTTTCGAGGATAAAAGTTTCTTCTACTTTAATAGAAACTTAAAGGCGATTTATCGTAGGTGTTTTTTGTTTATGTGTATATTAATTAATTAAAGTCGTTTTGCGCGTTTAAAGTAACTTCATATTGTAAATAGAAACGTTAAGGATTTTGTAGTTTTTTGTTTATGGATGATACAATTAATATACTCCTTTTCGGGGTGAAAGTCCTTAAAATTTTAAATAGAAACGTTAAGTGGTGAGTTTTTTTGTTTTATAGTGATAATATTCCGTTATATTTTTAATAGAAACGTTAAAGGTGTGAGTTTTTTTGTTTATTGATAAATAGTCCCTTTATATTTTAATAGAAACGATAAAGGATTGTTATTATTTTTTCACGCGCTATATGTCTATCGCATTATATTATTATAAGTTTAACTATTTCTTTGAACGCGCGGCAGCCTATTTGGATGTCGCGCGCTTACTGAGACTGGTTAGCATGGTGCGCGCGCCGCGCCAGACAGAAGCGCTAAGGTTTGTCAAATTCGGCTCAGGTCCAATTAAGCTTCGCGCGCAGCACAAGCTCCCTCGCAGCAATCTAGTAACTTCGTAGGCCCCTAGTGGAGAACCGGATGTCAATTTAAATTAAAACGAGCGGAATTTTTACCATAGATACATTGATACAAGCATTTCGTTTGTAGGTTTTCGCGATTAATATTATGATACATCAAATAAACTTGTTTTCGAGTGTAAAATACAAATGAATTGTCATACTATTGTTTAGTTTTACTATTTTTTAATATACATATATGTATTTATATTTGAAACTTCTAAAGTTAAATTCTCTAAACTGTCATGGTAATAAAGTTATTTTGGAGTGCATGGTATTGTTCTAGGAGCCATGCTATAAGGAAGTGTATTAAAAGAAAAAATCTAGGAAGCTTCGCAAACAGCTTTTTCAGGCGCCGTTGTTGAATGATCGTAAGTGTTTTTTACGAAAAAAAAAGCGTAAAATTGCGATTTTTCATGAGAAATTATTTTGATTGCCTCAAATTTCACACCAATATGTTATTTATAAATAAAGGTTCTGGATAAAAATCGTTACAATCGGATAAAAGCTGTTCGTTTTTAAAGTCAAGAATGTAAATAAAAAAATAAAAAAAAAAAACGTAAATTCTCGATTTTCATAAAAAAAAAATTGAAATGCCCTCAAATTTCACACGAATTTATTAATTCATGAATAAAGGTTCTGTGAAAAAACATTACAATTGGATAAAGCATGTATGTTGTTTATAGTCGAAGAACAGTTAAAAAAAAAAAAAAAAGAACACCACCGTAAAATTGCGATTTTACCCCCCCCACCCCAAATGAGAAATAATTTTTTTATGCGCGTATCTTCTGCTTCGTTCAAACTGAACGTCACTGAAACAACTACTTATTTCCTTGATAACTGCACTAATTAGAAACTTGAATCAGTGAGTATCACCCAAATATGAGCCCCAAACCAACACTGGTTCAAATATACTATAAATTATAGAACTTGTCACGTCACTCGCCCGGTACCGGCAACGTTAGACTATTATTAGTTTCACTTTACGGTTTTTGGAATAAGTTTTGTTTTCTGACTCATCAACCGTGAACCAAACGATTAATTATTCATGCTGTCGCCGACATAAACTCATCTCTTCAACTCCAATCATACTCAGACTTAAGTCCTGTTATTGGTTAAAATAACACTTGTACAATGTTTTTATCTATATTTCGTAATCTTTGGAAATTTTACCTAAAGCTAAAAGCAAAATATTGTGTTCAATTTATAATGATTCGCCTGCCACCCTGGCGCGAGGTATTGCATTGTGATTGATCATTTCTTTACCCCAGTCTGGGCCGGTGTAGAATTGACCCAGAGCAAGGCTCTGCTAATCGTACAAGTCCGATTCAAGAAAAAAAGTCCACCTCGGGGAAATCTCTAGTAAGAGCCCGAAAAACAATCACTAAATCTATTTATTTTTGTAACTTTTAAAAAATATTTTTTTAAAGTTATGTTTTCATAAAATCAAATTGACAGGTTTGTTTTACATAAAGGCTATGCAAATTGCGGCGATCAGATCGATAATAAATATTATCACATTTTAATAATTGTCTTTTCACGAGCTTGTAATTTCCCACAATTTACGCTTGGTGGGCGCATTCGGCTTTAAAAAGCTTTCCAGAGTTAATACCTCTGCTTCCGCGTCAAAACCTGGTTTTGCACGAAGCTAATTCCATCAGTCTTCCAATTGTTGGGAAGGGGATTATTAGGCTGAGAATTCAACCATTCGTCATCACAATTTCCTAGAATCTATTATTATCATGTTGTTTTTGTTCTCTTCACCAGCAGGTTCGAATGGCCCTCGCATTTGCACACACTGTTGTGCACTTTTCACATAATCATTCATGCACAGTTCATATTATTTATCTATACTTAATTATACAAAGATAAAAGTACCCTACAAACTGTATGTTTACTGAAATGTTCCCCTGTTTTTTATTACGTTTTATGTTTTTATCTATGATTTTAATTTATTATTTGTACCTCAATGTAAATGGCAAGCAATGCTGTCTTGAGTGGAAGGAATAAATAAATAAAGAAGATACACGAAGTAAAATTTATTAAAGGTAGGATATAAGGAGGTAGCGATTATAGTCAATTACTAATCTAATTATCAAGAGTAAACAGAGCCGTCAAATTATCACATGCCAATCATCAGAATAGAATATGTGGGAGACTGTAACACAATTAATTAAGACATATGATATTGACAGATTGATTGATTGATGTCCTCCTTTGTTGTTGTCCTCCCTTTGTAAATCAGTTTTTATTAACTGAATAGGTAGTCGTTAAATAAATAATAAAAATTAAATATAAATAAGGATAAATTATGACAATAGCCTACTTGGTGGTTAATGGGCAAACAACTTCAACATTGCAATTTACATTGTTTGTAAATCTTCCTTTCTCATTGTTGACAATATTTTTATAAACAATATTATTGATCTTCCTTGAGATGGATTTGTTTTTCACATAACAACAAGACTTAGTCACATTGTGAGGTCCAGGATTTGCGTTGGCTGAAATCTGTTCACTTCATCAGGTTTCACAGACAAGAGTAAAGTTAAATTTCTCGAACACTCGCAAGCCGGAGCGGAAGTACTTAAAATAGGGTCTTGCTCAGGTACTGGTGACAAGTATTAAGCCACGGTCCAATAATTTAACAAAAAAAAAACTCTACTGTCTGTGAATCGATTTTTATTCAATCTAACGATTATTTTTTTTTGGGTGGATTGGACGATTGGACTTTTGCTGCAATCTAATATTATTCTGTTCAACTAGAAGTAGTATTCTCGTGTACAAAAAGAATACTAACCCAGGAAAAAATACGCTTGGCATACAATCTCGAAAATTATTTAAATATTTCACTGTAACGATATGTTTTAGAATGAGTTTGACCTTTTCCCCGAGTATAACGCTTTTTTATAATAAAGGGCATAAACAAATGACAAATAGGTCTGGCTCAATCAAAATATTTTTTTTGAAACAAAAGAACGCGAAAAAATTAATTTAAAATAATATATAACCTAACTCACTAAATACCTCAAAATAATACTTGTTTTAATTTAATGAACACTGTTTAAAATATTCAAGGGAATATATTCCCGGTGATTATGTGTGCAGACAGTCGCGTAGGAAATGGGTTTGGTGATGGGTACCCCCCCCCCCCCCCCCGCCCCTTTCCAGTGTACCCCACACTGTCACCACCACACAGTACATCACAACGATACACAACACTGAAAAAAAATTATAGCCCAGAATACTAGAGTTTTTTGTATGTTGGAAGAAAAAATATCATAATACTCATGCCAATGATGGAAATTGCACTTGTGAGGGCGCGAAATGCCCTTTTTGAAATGTGTTCATAAAATATAATTTCCCCCTCGCCCAATCACTTCTTAAAAAGCATGACCACGTATGACGTATCACGTAAAAGACATAGGGGAAAAGAGGACATTTTCTCTCAATCATCAAACAAGGTCCGCAGCAGGCACGTATTCAAACCGCCTAGGGTGATAAGATTCTCCTTGGGGACCGTCTAGCAACGAGAGGCTTGTGTTTGAGTAGATTGATCATTTACAATGACAATATTGTATTTGATCTTAAGGAAGGATATCTTTAGTACGATACATTTACGACATTGATTAAAAAAGCCATCGTTATCAATGATTATTTACGAATAGACCACTGTGATCTAAAGCGATTGCGAATATAATATGTAAACATGGTTTTTGGAAATGTTTTTTTAAATGCTTTTTTTGCAACTTTCACACGTTTTATTTCCATGCGCTCAGTTTTTTCGGAAATACTGCCCCCCCCACCCTCCCATCAGAGCAAGTCCCTCATAGTCCCACAATCATTAAAAATCCCAACCCCCCGCTATCGCATTTCGACCGCCTGCGGGAAGCCGTGATAATATAAGCAAGTCCTCGAAGACAGAGTAGCTTCGTTTGGTCAAGCGATCACTAATGCTCGGTTGCATTACAATTATTACTTGGGATTTGGCAACGTCGGAGTAGAAGCCGAGCCCGCGCGCGTCTCTGTTTCTGAGGAATTCCCGACCATTGTAAAAGGTAGGCATACTTTTGTCCTACGGCAAAAAGCTCAAGCCTCACTTCACAGCCAAATCTTTGGACCAAAATTTAAAAAATTACGAATTATGCAATTACTACGAACTGAGAAAACTACTGGTACCGTAATTATTCTACTAGGAAAACGCTTAAGAGTCAACCGGAGTTTGGCCTGTAGGCCTAAGTTGGTGATAATGGGAGCTTGAAAGAGGCACTGGAGGTGGGATTTCGCAAATGTCACTCAGAATATTCGAAAAATAGCCGTCCAATAGACGGCCGCAGTTGCAATGTACGTCTGTGGCTGCACGATGTACTGCAGAAGCTCCGATACGGTGCGGCGCCGTGAGTCCGGTCTACGGTCCGCGAGGCGCGAAGCACTATTATTTCACATCGTTCGCAGTCTCGCTCCGTGGACGAGTTACAACAGAGGGTGCTAGATCTAGGGTGATTGAGTAAATTTTATGATCAGGAAATTCCAAATTGGTTATTAATGTATGTGATGAATGAAAAAAGTGTATAAATCTTACCGACTGAAAACTGTGGAATCGAAACACGCCCGTAAGAAGTATATGTATATTCGAAACGCTGATTTAAGACCACAAGACATACTTGAGGCATGATTGGTACATATTTTAATCTACTTATTATTACAATTTATTATGCGTGGGTACGTGTAACGTGCCGTTTATTGCGCTATAGCTACGTACATAAGTATACCCAAAATATTAATATGGTTGTGCATACATTTAATCAGGATGATATTTTAGCTAGCTGTGCAAAGCCACCTCCTGATGCAACCATGCACTGATCCATTGATGACTGGTATATAAGAATGGGAATTTGAAATGGCTTCTGAAGAAAGTGCTGTTTTTTATTATTCATTTGACATTTTGCTACGATTGAAACTCGTCACATTTTCTTCTATCAAGTCCGTATCCATAAAAGTACAGTATGTATAGTGTACAACAATAGTACCTATCATTGAGTTTATGCTTCCGATTTTTTTCTGACTGCATTAAACGGAAAGATGAAAAAAGTCAACTATTCTCCGGCCTTTTGATTATGACATTTGTTCTGTAGGTGGCGGCCTAATAAGAAACATAAATATTTAATATTCGTACAAACTATTTCCATGATATACCTATACATTAAATTCATTCAAATATATTTCTTCAATACCTATTACCTATACCCAATAGCTGTACCCAATGACATCCAATGTAATGCACGTAAGCTACAACGACGGCAAGGCACGTATGTTAATTAATGAAGTGAAAAAATAATTGTGAAAGGAGAAGGAACACCAATGTAATGTGTGTTGAAATTATGAAACGGTAATGAATTTCTTTCGAAGTATATTTTTATGTTTGCTAACTTGCGTTATTATATTATTATTTCTCGGGATATTTGAAATAACCTTTCACATTATTTTCTCTATTCAAGAATGCATAAATAAATTTTAAAGCAACACCATATTTTCTCGCTAAGTAAAATACGTAACGAAGTACATCATTGATACAGAATGAACATTGCTGCCTTCATTTGATGTGTCAACCATTGTGTAAATGTTGAAGTACAACTTCAATTCAGCTTTCGATTTCGATTCCCGGGTGTGACCGTTTTGCTGTAATGAGCCAATGAGTGCATGAGAGCTCGAACCAAGCCCATTTGGATTATAGAAAACACTGTATTATTACTACATGGAATCAACGCTCTGGCATTATTCCCTTTGGCCTTGCATTGACATACTATAAAAACATCCTCGGAAGGTCGGTAGAAGTGCGTAAAAGTTGTATATAAAATTGTCTTATTAAAGTGTTGAATGACTCATCGCCGGGCATTGGCAATGTGTTATTGGATCACTCGAGGCGGCAGGCGGCAAATGCATATTACACGAAAACACGCCTCTCTGTTGTGTCCGTTTGGAACAAATTTTCCAGACCACAAATATTTCGACATGTCTCCAGCATCTCTGACATAGCATTTGTCGAACCCTGCATGGCTTGCTTTGACCGAATAACCGTTAGAGGTAGCTCATGCATAACGCGTGAGACTCTGATTTGGAAGGAAACGGTTGAATCCCGTCACCAGCAATCCTAGCTGAAAGTTTCATCCGGGAATTCTTGAGCCCTTAGGCGAATGCCGGGATGCAAGCCTATTTTAGTTTTTATTTCTAGTGCAGTGCGTACAATGTTTTCACTTATATTCAATTAACAAATTCTGTAATTAGCAAAATACATACTAAATAGGTACGTCGTCTCTATAATGCTAAGTTGGTTGGAATCCGCCCGGAGAGTGAAAATCCTGAGATCTATAATACCTTGTGGAGACAATTTTTAATTTCTGTTTCATGATAACCCACCAATGCACTTCTCAGGGCTAAACAAAATTATACGAACATGTCAATCGTGTGGATGTGTGTGTGTGTCATACAATGGATCTACTGAAACACGCGCCATCGAATAATGGATGGTCATGTAGAATCGAACACAAAATAATTCCAAAACTGAGCCCTACTCATATTTTTATATGCACATTACAACAAACCACAATCACTGCGTGAAATGGTCCCCCTATCTCGAGCGGAAAATTTATTAGTTATGTTTTATTTTATTAAATCCACACAAATATTAAGTTCCATTAAAAAAGTAAATACGGCCTAATACAAAAATACTAATAGTAGACCATTTATAATACATTACCGTTAGACTACGTTTTAGCATTGTTTTCCAACGAAAATAATATATGTCGACTCTAATACATTATATTTACGAGTATATATATTTATATATAATTCAAAAGTGACTACACCGGGTTTGAACCCGGGACCATAGCTGTCCGGGCTATGCTCTTACCAACTGAGCTATGCAGCCACCAATTTAAAAATGTCTAATTCTTGGTCTATTTTGTACATTACATGTACGGACAGCTAAGGTCCCGGGTTTCAAACCCTGGTGTAGTCACTTTTTTTTAATTTTTGTCTAAAGTACTAACATAACAGAATCAAAGTCGCCTACTTATAAAGCCAAGGTTAATCGTATATCCCCTAGATCATGTATATCCCAACTCTAGGGTTATAGAGATGGTTTTGTATTCTCTAGTTTTTTTCAGTGCTGCTCTACAAAGGTACAAAACAGACCAAGAATTAGACAGATTGATGGTAGTCTTTTCATAGAAATTATTAAAAAAGTGCCTCCACCGGGGATTGAACCCCCGAAACCTCTGATGTCTGGGCAGATGCTCTCACCCCATTTTATATTAATTTTCTTAACTTCAAATAAAAATGGTCCCGTGCCGTGGTTGAAATAAAAAATATAAATTCATCTACCAAAATTTAATATTCAGCAATAGCAACAATAAAGCCACTTTGTTACGACTTATCTCATCTTAATTTTGACAGCCGTGGTTTCAATCCCCGTGGTAACACTGTTTTAAAACCATATAATATATTACGATGTTAATTGAATTGCCAAATAAAGTTCGAATAAATACTGTATTTAGATTACGTTTGTTATCATCATGGAAAGTGTTTTCCGCGTGCTTCAACCCTTTTTATTTTTTTCACCTATTAGAGATGTTTATGTTCGTACCCAAACAAATGGACTTGTTGCCATGAACCCTCCTCCCCCCCCCCCACTTCCGCCTCAACTTCATATTAGTACATCACACGCTTTCAATGGGCGATACACTAAAAATTATCTTACTTCAATTCACGTGCAGTAAAACTTGAAAGCCTCAGAGATGCATAAATGTAATAACGCGCCGTGGCTGGATGTATTAATAATTGTTTCATTATGTTGTGTTGTGATATAATAAACAAAATTGTCACGACTGGGGATCGAACTCAAAAAAAAATACTGGTCCCTGTACATATAATAAATTGATATTTGGGATGTTCCGGTATCGAACAATTGTCTGTAAGAGTGCAATAAACATTGACGCCAAGCATAGCATTCTATAGCGCAGATCTATGCATAATGATTCAAATGGTGTCCTGCAGTACTTCACGAGCAAAGTCATGCAGCCAATCAGAACAAGTTATTAACAAAATTATATGACCTGTCACTCAAAGTGGTGAAAAAGCTTCGTGTCGCTAGGTTGCGCCACTTGCTGGAGTCAAAAAAACCTAAAATAGCGCCGAAACATGCTTTCGGTACTTCCATTGTACAGCGGACACCCCTTGTCCAAAATTCTCAGATTTTTAGGAATGCTAGTTAAAGGTGTCTATTTACACGTGTGTTGTGTACTTTTTCCAAAAAGTGCTTGGTAACGCCTAAAAAAATTCGCGAAAAAAGGGTAAATGTTAAAATATTCCCCAAAAGTTAACAAAATTTATTTAAAAAACAAGGGAAATATATTGGAAAAAGTACACAACACACGTTCATTGGACGTCTTTACTGAGTAGAATAAAAAAAAAATTATAAAGATATCTCAATTGTGTCGTTAGATACGATGGAAGTACGAAACCACTGCAACACACCGAAATAATACAGGGTCCAGTAGAGCCTTAAGTCCCGCCGCGTTGTTGGATGAGCGTAATTGGTGTATTGAGCTGCCACGTGTTATGGCGGATTTTCTGTTGTTCTGTGAAAAATCATTACTAAGTTGAAGATTTTTTTTAAATTAATTTAAATTAAATAAAAAATAAACTTTAATTTTTAATTTATTTAGTAAATCGTAATTAAAAAAATTTAAAAAATCGTAAAATTGCGATTTTCATAAGAAATAATTGTTCGATTGCGCTCAAATTTCACACGAATATATAAATTCATAAAATTAAGGTTCTGTGAAAAAGTAATTACAATCGGATAAGCATGTGGGTGTTAAAAGTCAATGAATTGTTTTAAAAAAAAAAAACCCGTAAAATTCGATTTTCATGAGAAATAATTTTTCGATTGCGCTCAAATTTCACACGAATATCTTAATTCATAAAACTATGGTTCTGTGACAAAATCATAACAATCGAATAAAGCATGTAGGTGTTATAAGTAGAAGAGATGTTTCAAAAATCGAAAAAAATCGTAAAATTGCGATTTTCGTGAGAAATAATTTTTCGATCGATTTTTCCCTCCGTGCAGTTTTTCGTTCAGAGATTTCATAGACCTCCATAAAATTTCATCGCAATTGGAGTATTGGTTTAGCCGGAATCGTGTTCACAGACACACAAAAATACAAAAAAAAGAAAGAAAGAAAGAAAAAAAAAACATTCCGGATTTTTTCTCCAGTGTAGTACAATGGAATCTTTGCTTCGCTCGCTACGCTCATCCAATTATGCATACTACTTTTAACAAAATAATGGAAATGTGTAAAAGAACTTAATTCATAATTTGATTGATTTTTGATTGGATATTGCTAAACGTCTCATATTTATGCTAAAAATTTTAGACGAACTTGAACTTTTTAAAAATTTTAGGTTTTAAAATAACTTCAACTTTGAAAAAGTTCTTTATTTGAGCTGTGAACTGAACGTTTAGAAAGTTCATTTAAAAAATGAACTGTCCCAAATCTGGGTTGGGGGGGGGGGTCTAGTGGGTTATGTGTACACAAACTAGAAGCCGGTAACGTAATAAATCGTATTCGTTGATACAAATCAGATTTTCGAAACGGACGGGGAGAATAGACATTGGCAATTATGTGTTACCTCTTGTCTGTGAAACACGATGAAATGCATAGAATTCATGCCAACGGCCGATTCCTGGACCTGCTCACAGTTTAACTTGCTTGTTATGCAAAACAAATCCGTCCCTGAACATCAATAATTTTTCATAATTGTCTACAATAATATTGTCACAATGAGTAAAAAGATACAAACAATGAAAATTACAATGTTGCTGCTGGCCAAGATTGACATAATATTGGTCTCCTCATATTCTAATGATTTTCACGTTATAATTTGACAGCTCTGGCACTCTTGCCAAATTAAATTATTACTTTATTATATCGTTACGTTATTTCTTGAATGAGCGTAGCGAGCGAAGCGAAGATTCCATTTCACTACACTGGAGAAAAACATCCGGAATGTTTTTCTTTCTTTCTTTCTTTCTTTCTTTCTTTCTTTCTTTCTTTCTTTCTTTCTTTCTTTCTTTCTTTCTTTCTGTTTGTATTATTGTGTGTCTGATAGCACTATTTCGGCTAAACCGATACTCCAATTGCGATGAAATTTTATTGAGGCCATCGAAATCTCTGAACCAAGAACTGCCACGTTTTTGAGCGCAATCAAAAATTATTTCTCATATAAATCGTAATTTTACTATTTTTTTCGATTTTTTAAAAAATTCTTCGACTTATAACACCTACATGCTTTATTCGAATGTAATGATTTTTTCACAGAACCTTTATTTCATGAATTTATATATTCGTGTGGAATTCGAGCGCAATAAAAAAATTATTTCTCATAAAAATTGCAATTTTACGTGTTTTTTTTTTAAACTTTCTTCGACTTATAACACCTACATGCTTTATCCAATTGTAATGATTTTTTCACAGAACCTTTATTTCATGAATTAATATATTCGTGTGAAATTTGAGGGCATTCAATTTTTTTTTTATGAAAATCGCAATTTTACGTTTTTTTATTTTTTTATTTTACATTTCTTTGACTTATAACACCTTCATGCTTTATCCGATTGTAACGATTTTTATACAGAACCTTTATTTTATAAATTAATATATTGGTGTGAAATTTGAGCGCAATCAAAAATAATTTCTCATGAAAATAGCAATTTTACGCTTTTTTCGTTAAAAAACTTATAAGCATGGTCTTCCTAGAACAATACCATGCAGCTGCAAAATAACTTTATTACCATGACAGTTTAGAGAATTTAAACTTTTAGAAGTTTCAAATATAAATACATAATATTTTATGTTAAAATATATAAAACAAACAATATATGACATATTCATTTGTATTTTACACTCGAAAACAAGTTTATTTGTATGTATAATAATATTAATCGCGAAACCTACAAACGAAATGCTTGTATCAATGTATCTTATGTTAAAATATTTCCGCGCGTTCTAATTTAAATTGACATCCGGTTCTCCACTATAGGGGCCTACGAAGTTACTCCGATTGCTGCTAGGTAGCTGTAGCTTCGCTCGAGCTGTCGGGCACGCTGTCTAGCATGTCGGCAATGTACTACATGAGCGGAGAAAAATTTTTCCGTAGACACTCAGCATAGGCCGTTACGACTCTAGCTATATATTAGTCACTCAACGGTTTAAGTCGACAAAGTTCACAAGTCACCAACAAATATCTCGTGGTTTGAAACGAGAAAAAATATTCGTTCAATTCACCGTGCGACTCGTGAACTTGTCCCCAAGACTACCGATTTGGCGATTTTGAGCAAGTTGGAGGAATTAATCGACTCGGAACGTGTGTGAGTTGAAACGAGTGGTCTCAAGACTTGGCTTCCAGATCCTCTGCAACTTTTTCAGCGCATATCCGTTTCTCTGAAATCATAAGAAGATTTATAAAGTTATTTTGAGTGTGAATTATCACCTTAACCATTCTCTCTGTTTGATGAAAATGGAATGAGAAAAACTAATATTCCAATATTTGAAAAGAATTAATGAAATGCAGTCCCAACTGGCAGTTTCTAAGTAATAAATGGAGGTTGGCTTTTGCATCGTGTTGTGTGGCCCGAAGGGGGAACTTACAGGATCCTGTTTGGAGTATACGTTTCTGTTAGAATAGTAGCGGAATTGGGTAGTTTTGTTGTTGGATTAACACAGATTGATACGATGTTTAAATCAGTTTGCTTTATTAACTACATGATGACACAGACATGAACGGAAACGGAACTAACTCCGTAGCAGTGCTGCCAACTTTTATAAAGAAAGAAGAAGATGAGCATTATTGACATCTCTCTTGTCAGCCAGAGATTATACTCCATAACACTCCCCCTTAATCTTGACTGACACAAGAACAAAAAACAAAAAATTACTTTAGTAATACTCAAGAGAATGATACAAAACTTAAAATTCACTTGATCAAACTAAGTCCTTCAACACAGTTATTGTGTTTGATTTTTCCCAAACCTTTGGTCAACACATCGGCTACCATTTCCTCGGAACTTACATGATTTAGCTCCAATGTATTTTGCTCAATGTGCTGTCTAATCCTATGGTATCTCACATCTATGTACTTGGTTCTACCACCAGCTCCTGTGTTCATTGCTATTTTTTGTAAACTTTGAATATCATTAAACAAAACAATGGTATCTGATTTTCCAAACAGTTCTTGGAATAAAATTTTCAAATATACAGCCTCATCTCTTGCTTCTGAAAGTGCTACATATTCAGCCTCTGTGCTGTGCTTTGTAACTATTCTTTGTTTTTTGCTTTCCCATGATACTGGCCCACCACCAAGCATAAAAACAAAACCAGTGTATGATTTTCTATCAGAAACATCATTAGCAAAATCAGCATCAACAAACCCATTGATTTTATTACCAGTGGGTTTAAATGACAAATGATAATCTTTGGTCCCTTGAAGTTAACGCAACACCCTTTTTGCTGCTTTCCAGTGATCATCGGAATGAACTACATTAAACTGGCTCAAATAGCTAGCTACAAAAGCTATGTTGGGCCTTGTGCATACAGCTAGATACATGATGCATCCAATTAGGTGCTGTGATAAGGAACATCAACATTGGTTTCAGAAGTTGAAACATATTACTTCATACTGGGGTCTAGAGGGGTTGATACAGGATTACAATCTGACATATTGAAACGTTCTAGAACATTTTCAATGTACTGTTTCTGGTTTACTCTGATTTCACCAGTCACCTTATCCCTCTGAAACTCCATTCCCAAACAATGTTTTAGTTCCCCAAGGTCTCTAATTTTAAATTCTCTTGCTAAACATGTTTTCAGTTCAGTCAATTGTAAGAAGGGTTATTTGAAATCACAATGAAATCATCAACATACAGAGCAATGATTATTATGCCCTCATTACTACTCTTAAAATACACACATGGCTCAAGATTGGACCTACTAAAGCCCTACTTGATCAAAATATTATGTATCTTTGTGTTCCAAGCCCTAGAGGCTTGTTTTAGTCCATACAAAGCCTTTTTCAACAAACACACCTTCTCCCCCTGAATGTTTAGTCCCTCTGGAACTTCCATATAAACCACTTCTTCCAACTCCCCATGCTGAAAGGCTGTGCTGACATCCAGGTGATCAATATCTCAATTTAAATTACAGCAGCACCCAAAAGCATTTGGATTGTTGAATATCTCACCACCGGTGAAAAGTCTCTTTATAGTCTATGCCCTCTATTTGTGAAAAACCTTTAGCTACCAACCTCGCTTTATACCGTTCTACAGCGCCATCGGGGCCTCGTTTTATTTTAAAAACCCGTTTGCTTTTAATTTCATGAGCACCCTCAGGTCTATGCACTAACTCCCATGCACCGTTGGTAGACAACGATTTAAAGCTCGTTTTCCATAGCTTATTTCCACTTCCCTTTATCTTTCCCCAATAGGGCTTGAGTAACTGTTTCTAGTTCGCCTAATTCTGTCTGCGACTCAAAAACATTATATGCAACAAAATCTGGGAACTGCTTAGGTTTACGAACCCTTTTAGTGCGTCTAGCACCCACATTTAGCTCATTTCTCTCTAAGCCTAGGCCTAAATCTAAATCTACGCCATGAGACTCCCCACTTTCAGACTCGGTTTCCAGGTCGGAGGATTCACTTTGACTGATTTCATTATTACCTGATCCCTCACTAGATACTGACATTACCTCATCATCCTGAACTAGCTCATTACCCATTACTAGGCCTACACTTTGCTCGACCTCATTTTAGGGATTTCCGACTTAATGCCAACTTCCTGAGTCTCTTCGAGGAATATAACATCTCTAGCCCTAAAAACTCTTCTGGGATTTTGAGGATCAACACATCTATAACATTTTGTTTCAGTGCAGTACCCTACAAACAAACACTCTTTACTTTTAGAATCCCACTTTTTCCTGAATTTCTTAGGAACATGAACCATAACTTTGCACCCAAAAGTTCTCAAATGACTGAGATCGGGTTTCTCACCTGTCCAGGCCTCCTCAGGTGTCATCCCTATGACCATTGAGTATATAACCATCCTTAGCTAGAGACGTGACGCCCATGTTAAATATTGTACCAAAAATTTCTCTCCCACTCATCAAGTTCATTCACAGAAATCTACGAGCGCTGCGAGCGCCACTAGAGTTTTGCTAGCTCGTGACTACGCATGAAGTTCGTAAATGAAAACATAGAGGTCGCCCCAACGTCGCACCGCGCCCGGCCGGAAGTGTATCAACTCCACGAACTAACTGAAACTCGGAAATTATTGGGCGCCTATTTAAAATATACATATTTTTGGCAAATAAATTTCGTTGATTCGTTGTAGATATTACAAAATGGAAATCATTACAATACTGTAGACGAATAGTATTTAATACAGTAATTTAAAACAACACTATCAAAAATAAAGAAATAACCTATTTCTAAATCTCGTTTGCTTAAAGTATAGTAACGATCGTTTAATAAATATGCTTTATTACTATCTAACGCCATACGATTAGATGGGCGACCGACAATAAAACATACAAACAAAAAACGCATCCGACTTTTTTAATTACCATGTAATAAAGATGTTTTTAGGGTTCGGAAGTGGTTTACAATGTACAATTTGTCCTAATAAAAATGAAACTGAAACTGAAGTTAAAAAAATTGAATCTTCAGCAACAAATAAAATACATAGGCCTACATGCCTAAAACAAAATTTTATTTCTACTATGCCGCTTCTAATGGGATAGACGATAAATAAATACATTTTAAATATCTACAACAAATACGCCGATGTCAAATTTTTAGACAATTATTATTCCATAACGCATAATAAATAGTATTTCAGCTTGGCTGCACAGTGCAGGCAAAGAAGATTTAAACGGTAAAGGTATGCAATAATAAAGTCGCGCCTGTGTATAAATTTATCTGGAAGCTCCACATACCAGGACAATCAATAATTTATAGTAATTCCAAGAACCACAGACATATTTGCTCGTCGTTGTAACTTGTTAGGAAATGCATACCTTATGCTTAAAAATATTTTTAGGATTCCTCTAAAGCAATGTAAACTGTTTATCTAACCACGGCAGTACGATTTAAACTCCATTATCAAACTATCATTAATAAGATTGTTTATAATATGCACACGAAAGGATCCTTCATTTGACGAAATTGAATGCGGTGATTATGGCGCGGCGGAGCTCCAATTCCAGGAACATCCACTTGTTTCCTGTCTAGCAATAACGCTAAAAATAAATGAACGAAAACAACAGTTCTTTGAAACTATTGTACTCGAATCTATGAATTATTTCATTTTGGCTGGATTGGACTGCATATTGTTCTTTGCATATTCCAAAATAATAAACTTAAATTACTTTGCTGGAAACGTATATTAAGCTGTCAACAGAAGTATTATTCCCGTGAACAAAAAGAATCCGAACAAATACGATTGCAATATATTTTCGTTGATTATATTATATATTTCAGTGGGAGGTTGTTTTCGAATGAGACTCACCTATTTTCTCTAGCATAAAGCTTTAGTTTTAATCAAGGCTTACACAATGGCAAATAGGTCTGGCTCATTCAAAAACCTTTTTGCGATACAAGATCGCGAGAAAACAACACGTAATGACACAATGTAAATAATATTGTTCATTAAACTTAGGATTATATTTTAATTTAACGACAATCATAAAATATGCAATGGAATATTTTATTCCCGGTGATAATGGATGCAGGTAGTCGCGTAGGAAGATGGGGGCGGTGATGTGTCCACTG
Source organism: Sweltsa coloradensis (assembly GCA_024449915.1). NCBI lineage: Eukaryota > Metazoa > Arthropoda > Insecta > Plecoptera > Chloroperlidae > Sweltsa > Sweltsa coloradensis. The sequence continues at coordinate 200,479 of JAMZAV010002308.1, read as the reverse complement.
TCCACCCCATACCCCTTTCATCTGTCACCCCACACTGTCACCCCCATACATCACAACGGCACAACACACTGAAAAACTAATTACAGTCAATGTATAGAGTGTATGTATGTATGGAAGAAACAAAGCTCATAATACACATGCCAATTATGCTAATTACACTTATTAGGGCGCATATGCCCTGTACATGAAAAATAATTCCTCCTTCCCCCAATCACTTCCTTACTCCCCGACGACGATGACAACGACACAAAGAACGATGACAAAGACGATGAAAACCGCGACGACGTGAGAAACCCCCTCTTCCTCCCCCTCTAGGCTAGAGTGGTGCAATATGATCTGACCATAGAGTTTAGATACCTGACTGTCGACGCGCCCTTAATCCAAATAAACTACAAAACATGACCACGTATGAAGTGTCACGTAATGATGGATAAACGCGGTCCGTACATAACAGACGCGTAGCGTGCACTTAGAGAACAAGTAGACTCTCAAGCACAGTGTTGAATTCAGGACATTTTACAAGGGGGGGCGTTTACAAAGTAAGGGGGTAAGACAAAGGCAAAAGCATTACTGTCTTAGAAGGGGGAGGGTGGGTGGCATTGGAGGGAGGGAGTTGAAAATTACGTTTTCTTTGAATTTGCGCAGGAGACAAGGGGTCTTGAAATAACTAGGAAAACGCTCAAGTCCCGCCGAGTTGATGGATGAGCTTTTTTGTAAGTTTTTAGTTTGCGTAGGACCACTTTCCTTTGCAAGTGCTTTTTAAATGCATTGTAGGTGATTGTTGTCAAGTTTCTATTGTTACTTGTTAGTTGTTAAACTCATATTAAAACCTTTATTCAATGGATTCTGGCTAACTTTTTTAACTTTTTCTTTCAGAAAGCAATACATAACCATTACCTTAATGTACATGTAAAATATGAACGTTGTAGCCCCACCCGTTTGGTCAGAATCGGCCCAAATGTCACGAAAATATCGCACTAAAAATCGAAAAAATCGTAAAAGTACGATATTCATGAGAAATATTTCTTTGATTGTACCCAAAAACAATACAGCTCTAAGTTCAGAAATTTCGAAGGTCCCCTCCAATTTTCATCATGATCGGATATGCCGTTTGCCTGGTAGAGAGCGAACAAACAGACAAAAATACAAACAAAAAAAACAAAAAAAACATTGGAGCTAAATTTTTTGAGGGATCAGTGAAATTGAAGTCTTCGCTTCGCTCATCCAATAATATTTGTATATACGTGCCTACTAACCCAACTATATAGGCCCCTAGTATATATATTACAAATCAAATCGGATCAGTGTTAATTGATTCTGCAGACGAACTAACGACGCTTGATAACAAAGGTTCACTAAAAGTCGGTTCACTGTTCTTTTAGTTTCACGAAAAAAACCCGACAATAATGTCGTTTTAGACATTTTCAAGGTAACTTAAAACGAGGTTCATATTCCAGTATTTTTACTACGAAACAAATCTTTACTATGTATGCGCACTAACTGCTTTGCCATTTGGTCCATCAACTAATTCAGAAGCAAGTCCAGTGGTTAATTTGAGGGCGGACGCGTCCACCCACTTACTTTTTGAAATGTCATCTTTGTAAATTCAAAATAATGTTGTTTATACACTACAAAAATATGATGATACGGTATGGTTTGAACAAAATCTTTTGTATAGGCTTCTTTTGAACGCGATTTCTGAACTGCCAGCCTGGCAGCCCATGTTACAACTCATTGGTTTTGATCCCTTTATTCACCACAGTGGTTGAACTTGACTATGATGAAGAAGAAGGTGAATTGAGCATGTAAAAACTCAATGTGGTTTGCAAATAATTTTTAATTCAAGTTATCTCCAGGAAGAGTTTTTGTTATTTCCACCAAGTAATACCCAATTTAATTTCTTAATGTGACATTATTTAAGGGGGGGCTTAGCCCCCTCTTGAGCATGCCTGAATTCGACACTGCTCAAGCATCACAACAAAAACCTGCAAGCACGTATTTCAAAACGCCTGAGGCAAGCTATGAGATAAGATTTTCTAAGATGGTCCTTCAGAACCGTCTACAGACGAGAGCTTTCAGCTTTGGGTTTGGGTTGATTGATAAATCATTGACAGTGACTTTAGTATGTAGTAGTATCTTTAGTATGATGCCATTACGAAATCAATGATTACGAGTAAATCACTGTGACTAAAGCACATTGTGTAAACATGTTTCCGAGAAATGTTTCTTAGCTGCTATTTTACATCATTCTATCACACGTTTTATTTCCATGCGTTCCGTTTAGCGGAATACTCCCCCCCCCCCCCCCCCCAACAGAGCATGACGTATCAGTATCGCAAATGAACGGTCGGTTCTCAGTATTCTCGCAATCATGAAAACCCCAAGTCCCAACCCCTCGCGGCAAGCCGTGAATAGACCATGTCCTTCGAAAGACGAGTAGCTTTCGTTTTTCTCAGCCCAATGCGCGGTTGCAATTAATTACTTGGCATTTAGCAACGTCGCAGTAGGAGACCACGATCGTCTATGAGGAATTCCAGCCCATTTGTAAGAAGGTATTTTTGTCATTCGTCATAGCTCACAGCCAAATTTTACTTAATATTATACAATTACTACAAACTGAGAGCCCCACCTGTTTGGTCAGAATCGGCCCAAATATCACGAAAATATTGTATTAAAAACCGGGGGAAAAATCGTAAAAGTACGATTTCTATTATAATGGTTGGCTAATGGTTGAATTTGCAGATGTTTAACAACGGCCCTGTGGTTAATGTGAATCTTGCTATAGTTTAATTTATTACTGACAATGCAAATTGCTTTGTTTGTTATGGTTTTGTTGTTTTGTTTTTTGTTGTTTATTTATTCACAATTTTTGTATGCATTTTAATTCACCATCAGGTTTTATTACCGTATTATTACATGAAAACACTTTATCCACCTGCATGTTATCAACTTAACCAACTCTGCCCACTCACTCACTCCGACTATACAATTACAAACTCACTCACTCACACTCACTCACTCACTCACTCATTACCTCACTCACTCCCCCACTCCCTCTCTCTATCACTCACTCACTCACTCACTCACGCACTCCACCACTCACTATCATACTATCTCAATCACTCACACAACTCACTCATGTCACTCACTCACTCACTATTTTACATAGTTAATTCTTGTTCTTATCACTAAGCTAAAAAATGTGTTTAATTTAATTTTGTAAGTTACAAACTTTTTGGTTTTTAAACAGGGTATGTTAGTTTTTCTTCAATAATCCAAATATTCGATGAAGTTAAAACACAAAAATGCCGAGTTTTAAGTTTTTTGGCGGCGAGGAGTTTGCGAGCGAAACGAATTCCATACACTACACTGGAGAAAAAAATCCGGAATTTTTTTTTTTTTTTTTTTTTTTTTTTGTATTTTTTGTCGGTAAACGATTGGGTAAAACCGATACTCCATTGCGAAAAATTTTATGGAAGGCCTTCGAAATCTTGAACTAGAACTGCCATTTTTTGAGCGCAATCGAAAATGATTTCTCATGAAAATCGCAATTTACATTTTTTTCGTTTTTTAAAGAATTTCTTCGACTTTAACTCCTACATGCTTTTTTCGCGCTTTAATGATTTTCACAGAACCTTATTTTATGAATGATATATTCGTGGAATTTGAGCGTAATCAAATTATTTCTCATGAAATCGCAATTTTTACGATTTTTTAAAATTTCTTTGCTTATAACACCTACATGCCTGTATCGATAAATGATTTTTTCACAGAAACCTTAATTTAAGTTATATATTTCGTTAAATTGTGCGCATCGAATAATTATTTCTTGAAATTTCATATTAGATTTTTCTTTTTAAATTACGATAATTAAAAAAATAAGTTTTTTTATTAATTTGATTTATAAAAATTTCACAAAGTTCTGATTTTTTTCACAAACAACAGAAATCCCAAAACACATGGGCTTCAATTCACCAATTACGCTCATCCAAAACGCGGGACTTAATTTTCCTAGTGTACCACTACATTATCTTGACGGCCATCTCTTGGATGTCAATAGTTATTCACTCCTGTCGAGTAGCCTAGCCGCAGGTGGGGAAGAGCGGCGGAGAGTTTACTGCTCGCGCAATTCCTTAACCGACTATTGGCATCTTCCTCGGGCAAAATCTAAGTATTTTGCCGCGGAACTGAAGGAGTTTGAGAGGTAATAATTTTGTGCTAAAATCAATAAATTTGTCGTTCAAATAATTGTTAACGCACACATTAAACACGTTTTCTAAATTGTCATATTTTATTCCACGAATAATTAAAGATCGGAATGCGGACGGGACGCAGAACAGTTTTCTGTTGAAAGATGATGGCCACTTTCTATATCTCGTCAACTCAAGTTCCCCCAAGAACTCGAATTCACAAAACGATTTTTGATTAATTCCTGGAATTGTTTACTTAATCTCTGCATTTAGCTGGGAAGCCCTTTTTATAAATCTTGTAGAAGTAATTAGACTAGGGCTTTAGAACAAGATAAGAACAGGACAGGATAAATTAAATTAAAAGCATTTACTTTATGGATCTTTCTTTCTGTTGGTGTGTCCTTACTCGAATATCAGTGAATAGAGAAAGTTGAACCTGAAAATTTAAACAGACATCGTAAAAGTTTATTGAGAACTTCTAAAAAATATAAGACCACCCCCCCCCGATTTAAGGCTATTCGACGCGTTTTTTATTTCCCAATATGCTACAAGTCAAAATATGTGTTGGTTTGAAACCTTGGCTCTATTAGAAAATCAAAACTATTTTTCAAATTTTTATGATTTGAACACAGAAAATTTCTCCCGACCTATTGCATACCTCCTTTGCACCTCCATCTTTGCCTGCATTGTGCTGCAACTCAAACTTTATACTTATGGAATGGCTAAATTTAACATCGCGCATCGTTTCCCGACTAGGTTCGCGAGCGCGAGCTAGTTATTGGTTGATCGCGGAAGTTTGAAATCCAAATATTGGCAGGATTTGAAAATAACCATGAAGGTATAAACATGGTAGTTTGATATGCTATGTATGGGTTGTACTGCAACATTCACATGTGGTGATGTTTAGTATCGAAACTAGTCAGATGACTTAAAAAAAGTTTTTTTTTTTCTTCAAACTGTTGGACTGTTGAATATGATCGATTAAACAAGTTAAACAATTTCAACGCGCAAAAATGACATTGTTCTGATTCTTTCAAACGTGTCCATTTTATCCGCATAAGCTTGAAAAGGTTCTTTACTTTTAGTTCTTCGTCAATTTTATGTGAAGTTAAATTTTCCATATGGAACGATTTAAACTAAATAAAAGAACAAAGCTAATAACTACCCGAACCGAAAATGCACGAATAGTTTCAAACAGCCCAAAATGCATCCATTCCTACACTCTCGCAATATGATAATTAGGGTGTACTAATGTATGAAATTAAAATAATGTGTTGATTAAAAATTATACTTAAAATACCCCCCCCCTCCCCTCCCCCCCCATAAGGCTATTGTAGCTTTGTGGTGGGAATTTTGGCATTTAAAAAATGTGTCATGGTTCTAAAATTTTGGGAAGCACTGCATTAGAGGATCTTAAAAAATTAAGGATACGTTATGCTTTGCTAAAGTTACAGCGACGACACAATGTGTAACTTTAAAAACTATATTGATCTCACTGGTATGAAAGCTTGCCACTACTACACCAGGCGACTCCACCATTTAAATCTTTGGCCTGAACTCTAACTTGATTTTTATGCGTTATGGATCGTTGATCAGAGCATTTGTTGTGGATATTAATTCACCTTTAGTTATTTATCGTTATCCCATTAGAAGCGCATAGTAGAAATACATTGTTTTAGGCTTATGTATTTTATTTGTTGCTAAAGTAAACACTTTCGCGCTGCTAAAACATGTTTTACTTGTAACAAAAAGATGATTGAATGAGGTAATAAAGACTTCAATTTACAACCATGTTTATTAAAAAGTCGATGCGTTCTTTGTTGTATGTTTATGTCGGTCGCCACTAATCGTAAAGGCTAAAATAGTAATAAAACATATTTATTAAAAATCGTTACTATGCTTTATGCAAAAGAGATTTGAAATAGGTTTTTTCTTTTTTTTTTGATATGTTTTTTTAAATTACTTATTAAATACTATTCGCTAAAGTATTTTAAAGATTTTTCCCTTTATGCAAATTTTTGAAAAACCTGCTTGTAATATCTCCCCGAAACAAAGAAATTTTTTTTGGCACAATTTATATTTTAAAAAGGCGCCCCTAATTCCGAGTTTTTAGTTTGTTCGTGGTTTATACACTTCCGGCCGGGCGCGGTGCGACGTTGGGGCAATCTATGTTTTCTTTCGAAATTCATGCGTACCACAGCTAGCAAAACTCTAGTGGCGCTCGCAGCGCCGGGAATTTTTTGTGAATGAAAATTGAGATGGGGGAAAATTTTTGGTACAAATTTAACATGGGGGTACTTCTAGCTAAGGATGGGTTTTTATCTCAAAGTATGATGCTTTACTAGGGGATCTATTTTTAAGGTAAGCCGCAGTCCTAGTGACTTCTACCCAATACTTAGCACCTAAACCAGAGTTCTTGCAAAAAAGTTCTCCCTTTTTTCTACTAGAGTTCTATTGGTTCTCTCCGCAACTCCATTCTGTTGTGGGCTATCTGGAACTGTGACTTGATGCTTAATCCCAGCATCGGTCAGTAAACTACGCATTTCTTGATTGAGATATTCTGTCCCCCCGTCAGTTCTAACAGTCTGAATTTTTAATTTAGTTTCATTTTCAAACCATTGCCTTAAATTCTGCAAATTTGGCCTTGGTTTCATCTTTTGATTGTAGAAAATACACAAATATTTTCTTGTGAAATCATCTACCAACACAAAAAATACTTTGACCATCCCATGCTGGCTCACTCATCGGGCCACACAGATCAGCATGAATAAGCTCCAGTTTTTCTGAGCTCTTCGTGCTCCTGATTTCGAAAAGGGGGACCCTATGTTGTTTCCCTTTTATACATGGCAAACAAGGCTTCCAGGTATCATTAGAGTATTTAACGCCAATTACCATACCATTTTGCAACAAATTCATACTTCTACCATTTAGATGGCCTAACCGTTTATGCCATAATTCCTGCAAATTAATTTTGTTATGATTTACAGAAAAAACAGTTTGCTGAGTAATTTCTGGCACACTTACCTGTTGTTCAGCAACTTCAGGGTCATTAACCTCATCATTTGAGAGATCCAACTTGTACAAACCATCATGATAAGTAGCGGTTGCTACAACTTTACCATCATGCTCAAAGCCCTCCTTCCGAAACATTTTACAACCTGTATCGGAAAATAAAGCGACCATTCCTTTAGTGCACATGGCACTAACAGATAATAAATTATCACTTAAACCAGGAACATATGACACTTCATTTATGACTTTAAGTTCCCCAGATGATTTGAGTTTGACACTTACATCACCAGCACCAGCAGCTTTAATTGTGTCACTATTAGCTACCTTTACGTTATCATCTGTTTCCCTGTAATTCAACATCCAGTCATTCCGCTTGGACATATGACCATTAGCACCAGAGTCTATAAACCAGTCTTCATGGCTTTCCCGTAGACTTGGTGTGTGAGCGCAGTTAGAAATGTCCATTTTCTTATTGGAATGCGACTGTTTGTGTGTTTTTACCCGTCTCTTTTTGATTTGACGTTTGCTGTCCCTGCGAAGAAGACTCTTGTGTCTTCTTCTGGTATGTAGACTCCTGTGGCTTCTTCTTCTTCAGGTGTGGACATTGAGGCTTCAGGTGACCAGGATCATCACAATGATAACATCTTCTCTCCTTGAACGAACCGGCAACGCCACCTCTCTTGCGAGTTGCAAACGCTGTTGCTTCCGTTTGCGATCCACTTGTTTCCAACTTCATGGCATACTGAAGTAATTTATTCTTCAACCAATCACTGGATAAGTTTCTATTACTACCTTCGAGTCCCAACTCGAAAGATTCAAATCTAGGCGGAAGTCCTCCAAGCATTATTGTGGTTAACAGATCATCGTCTAACAGCTTTCCAATATCACGAAGCCTTTGAGCAATGTCCATTATGTCTGCGATGTATTCTTGCATTCCTGGGTAATCATCATAGTTAATTCTCATTAGTTTTCTCATGAGTCCAACTCGTCTTTGAGGACCACAGTCTTCAAATGCTTTGCTAGGCTTTTCCACGCTGCCTCTGCGGTTTCCACAGACTGGATATGCATATGGCAATGCACCTTGATGTTCAAACAGATGGTCGCTAATGCTCTCTGATCTTTCTTTGCGTCCAATGGGATTGGGGCACCTTGCAAGCCAGTTTCCCTCTCGACACAATCCCACAGATCCATGCCCTTCAGAGTCATTTTCATGATTAGCTTCCATGTGTTTTAGGCTAATTGCTTAGTCCATCTAACTTCGGTTCCACATTCGGAATAGTATTAGCCATAATTGTTTAGGCTTAATCCGTTTAAAACAATGAAGTTATTCAAGAAGCTAGGCCTAGCCTAGGGCCTACTTACGATTCACCATGCGTTCCGATATTTGGGGTTAGGGTTGACCACCGCATCGAATACAAATCAGATTCCAACAAAACAAAAAACCTTAAATTCAATTAATTACCCAATTGGAAACTCTGGGCTCCATAACCTGTTAGAATTGTAGCGGAATTGGGTAGTTTTGTTGTTGGATTAACACAGATTGATACGATGTTTAAATCAGTTTGCTTTATTAACTACATGATGATACAGACATGAACGGAAACGGAACTAACTCCGTAGCAGTGCTGCCAACTTTTATAATGATAGAAGAAGATGAACATTATTGACACCCCTCTTGTCAGCCAGAGATTATACTCCATAACAGTTTCTTACATCAAAAGACACTGTGGAAACAAATATTGTATTGTTTTTTATGGATATTCAGAAAAACTTTATGATACAAAAGTGTCCGAAAGATCTCGTAGATATTCCAAAAAGTTTTCCCCGGATATAGAATTTCACGAGGAAATGAACTTGACTGCGGCTCAAGAGAACTTCTTGTCCAATAGTCATAATAATAACAAGCTGATTTCCTTCATTATGAAAAAGTCCCTTGAAAATGACTTTGAAGTCAAGCAAGCTGATGGAGACGCTGATACTCTGATTATTCAAACCGCTATTGGCTGTTTGAAGTCTGAAGAAAACTGTGCTATAGTTGGACAGGACATAGACCTACTTGTGCTGTTAACAGCAACTGCACCTGTAAATTCGGAAACAATTTTTAAAATCGGGAAGAGGCAAGGTGACAACTATGCTGTATTTGTACCTTATTTGTACTTCATCAAAATTGTTAAAGTACGTTTAATAACGAATCGATTGATACCAGATACATAAACCTTTCATCAATTATTGTGCCTCGACGAAATGTGATTAAAACATCAAGATCAAAATACTCGATGCATATATTATTCATTTACACATGCCGTCGCTTCAAATACATTATCTCGGGTTATATTTGTCGGAACATAAAAAGTAAGAACTCATTGAATACATAAAGAAATATGCTACGGATAAACAAGCCAAACATATTCAAAAACCGTTTTGGTAATGAAAATATATGCGCCATAAGTTCCATAACGATGACGAGTGTGGTAAATAATTTAAGTTTTTGTAACATAACCTCAGTAAATACTCAAGTTTCAACAAAATGATAAATCTATAGTTTATTTCTCTTTTAATTACCTTTTCAACGGTGTACGTGAATAAAAAATCGGATATATACTTTTAATGATATGCGAGTCAAAAGGTTCATTGGCGGCGGCCATCTTGTTTTTGCCATGGGAAGGACTCAGTAAAAAAATCGAAATTTTTCCCATCAAAATTGTAAAATCACGGTTCATAACGAAACGATTGATTCCCCATACACAGTTGTTTCACCTATTGTGCTCTATAAAAATCGTTAAAAATACCAATAACTCATACCAAACATAACCTCAAAAATAATAAACTTTCTGGAAAATTGTTGATATATCATGTGTACCGGTAGCTCTTTTTATTACCTTTCCAACGGTACCTTTAAAATTGAAATCGGCGAAATGCTTTTAAAGATATTTTAGTCAAAATATTCAATGACGGCGGCCATCTTGTTTTTGCCCAGGGAAGGTCTCAGTAAAAAAATCGAAATTTAGTTAATCAAAATTGTTTAAGTTCGTTCGTAACGAATCGATTTATACCAAATATCAAATTGTTTAACCAATCGTGCCTCGACAAAATGTATTTGAAACATAAAGATCACGCAGTAGTATGCATATATTCATCTACACATGCCATCGCTTCAATTACATAAACTCAGGCTATAATTCTCAGAAAATTAAATACATGGATTCATTAAAAACACATAGAAATAATCTACCAGAAATGCAGCTTAAGAAAATGTTAAACCTTTTTACCTAGTAAATATCGTTCCATAACGAGAAAGTGTAAAGTAGACAGTTAAAGTTTTTGTAACATAACCTCAAACATTGGGATTTTCGTGAAAATTTGTGAAAAATAATTTAAATTTCTACCATTTACCTTTCGAATGGTACCTTTGAAAGTGAAATCGGTCAAATACTTACGAAGATACGCTAGTTTAAAATTCGAAAGCCGCGACCATCTTGTTTTAGATATGGCCGGTCCTCAGCCAAAAAATCAAGACTCTCACCACCGAAATTGTTTATCTATGGATCAATACGAATCGATTGATACCACATACATAGCTCTTTCACCTAAGCTGCCACGGAAGCATGTTTTCATACCCTATGCTCCCCCACTGTCGCGAGGCGAGATAAAGAATGTGATGACGTCAATTGTCTGTTTAGATTTCAGCTGGAACACATGGAGTGATGCGTAAGACGTCTGGCAGCTGGCTTTGAAGAATTTTTAGATAAATTGGTGATTATCACCAAAGAATAGTAGTTCAAGATCCCTGGCTATATTAATTTATGCACTGATAGTTACACAGGGAGCATCCGAACAAAAAAGTCATATCAGAATGTTTACTCGAGACAAACTCATCCCTTCTCACCCCACGAACCCCGGACAGTGGTGTCATAGCAATGTACCCAAGAAACAAAAAGTAAGCAAACTCCCCATCAAGACCGTGCGGCTAATCCGGGATCTGTTCAAAATATTCAAATGTTCAAATTAGATGCTGAAATGAAGAATATTACTTATGAATAACATGAAGAGTAACACTCTGTAATTAGTATCATTCAATTTTTAGTCAAATGATCAAGGTATGAATTTTTGTAAGTAACATTGTGCTAACTTAAAATAATTCGCAGCCAATGGCTTTCAAACAATTGTTATATTTACTTAAAAAATAAACATTTACGCTTGTCGTTAGCCACATTATGGCACCATTATGGACAGACACAATGAGATTTTATTACTTAGCTGTTACCAGCATAACACTGATCAAAAGCAAAAATAAGTAAATTAAACTTGCTTTTAAGAACACTAACGCTCCTCACAAAAGTATGAAATTTTAAGAAGAGATGCAGTGTTTCTTTTGGACATGCCTGTAAAGTTCCGTTAACATCGGTTAATATTTTCCACCTCAAATAAATGCGACGCACGCTAAATGTAAACGGATCTAAAAAAAAATGTAAATTAAACTTGCATTTAAGAACACTTAAGCCCATTACAAAAGTATGAACATTTAAGGAGTGATGCAGGGTTCTTTTAGGATCATGCCTGTGAAGTTTCGTTATTAAGGTTAATATCTTATTTCTCAAATTAATGCGTAGGTCTTGACGCGTGCTAATGTACACACATCAGTTAACAACTAATTACGCCATGAAAATTTATTTGGTAGTATCTAGGTGCCCGTTAGGGCACCGGAGCAGGTCGTGGCGCGCTACACACTCAAGCACCTTATACAGCAAGCAAAAATGGGGTGATTTCGAGGGTTACCCAGCCGTCATGTAAACGTGATGTGGACTTGAAAACTATCAAAGTTGAGAGGATTTAGGTACCTGACTACACATGCCAAATTTTATTGGGGTACGATTATTCCTTCTTGGTGAAAAAATGGCTTGAAACATGCTCAAAATCACTTTAAGGATGTTAGCTACTGCTACCATTGAGTATATAACCATCCTTAGCTAGAGACTTGACGCCCATGTTAAATATTGTACCAACAATTTCTGTCTCACTCATCGAGTTCAACTCTGCACTGCTACGAGCGCTACGAGCGCCACAAGAGTTTTGCGAGCTCGTGGCCGCGCATGAAGTTAGTAAGTGCACCCATAGAGGTCGCCCCACAATTTCTACGACGCAATCCCCCACTCGACGGTCCAGATCGTAACTACGTAGATGCGCCCGGCCGGAAGTGTGTCTACTCCACGAACTATCTCGAAAATTATTGCGCGCCTATTTAAAATATACATTTGGGCAAATAAATTTCGTTGGTCCATTGTAGAATGATTGTAGATATTACAAAACAGACTTGCGAAATAGTTATCAATGGAAATCTTTACAATACTATAGACGCAATAGTATTTAATACAGTAATTTTTATGGTTGTTAAATTTGAAGTCTTCATTACGCCTCATTCCATTCATATGTTTTGTTTATTATTATAATTATTATTTATTCCTTTTTGACAACGGGACGGGTGTCCCACAAGGGAAAAACAATCAAGTGTTAGAATAGGAATCTTAAAAAACAGGGTTTTTTTTGGGCGGGGAAAAGGGTTTAACTTTAGCAACAAATAAAATCCCATCCCGGGCCAAAAACCCAAAATTTGTATTCACGATCCCCATTTTAAAAAAAGGGGATGGGACGAAAAATAAAATAAATTTTCAATATCACAACAAAATACCCGTTTTTTAATTTTTTTTTTTAATTCCCCCAAACGCAAAAAAAAAATTAGTAGCAACCTTGGCGCCAAAGGCACCAGGGGGAAAGGAAAGTTTGTCCCCCCTTTGGTAAATCATTTTTTTTAAGGGAAAAGATAGACCGTTAAATAAATAAAAAAAAAATTTTTAAAGCCCGGCCCCGGGGGGAAAAATTTTATCTGGAAGCGGCTCCAAAAATAAAAATTAAAAAATAAAGAAATTTCCAAAGAATCTAGCATCGTTTGTTGGCGGTAATTTTGTTAGAAAAGCTTTTATTTTGGCTTTAAAATTTTTTTAGGTTTCCTCTAATGAAATTTTTAATTGTTCTCAAACATTTTAAAGCTAGTTTTTTTTTAATATCACACGAAAGAAAAAAACATGCAACAAACAAATAAAACTGGAAATTTTAGCTTTTTGGGGTTACATCTTTTAAAGGATAATGTACGCCCCTTGTTTTTTGATTTAAAATGTAAAAATACAAATCCCCTTGTTTGGGTATTTTCTTCTCGTTTTTTTCCCTTCCCGAAGCAACAAGAAAAATCTTTCATTTTTTTAACAAGGTTTTTTCAAAAATTAAAAAGTCAACAACAAAATTCTAGGAATCAAATTTTGGGAAAAAAATTTAAAAACCCTCTTTTTTTTTGTTTTTGATATTGGTGAAAATTAAAATTTACAGTTTAAACTGTTTTGCGTTGGGGGCCCTTTAGGGGACGGGAAACAGACGAGACAATTTTTAAAAACCCCGAAAAAAATTTAACCCCCGAGGAAATGTAGGAATGTTCGTTTTTTGTGCTGTGGCTTTTGAGGGCCCTGTTGTCCCTTTCTCCCCCTTATTTCGAAAAACTTAATCTTCCCTTGGGGAAAAAAGGAAAGGGAATTCCCTTTTTTACCTGCGGCCCAAATTTAAAAAAAATGCATTGTTGGGTCTTTATATACTCAAGGGTCTAGTAAAATAGGGGTCAAAACAGTGCCCCTTGCAGCTTTAAGTTGTGGATGGGGGGGGGGGGGGGCCCCTTTTTCAATTTGGGGTTCCGCCCCCACTGTCCAGGTCAAACTCAAAAAATAGCTAAAATAAGAAATAGAATCGGAGGAACTATACCCGGAAAATTGACATTAACGAAACATAGCCCCACTTTTTTTTTCCCAATTTTTTTGAAAAACCTATCAAAAACAGTAAAAACCCCTCCTCTCCTCTCTCGAAAAATTTGGGGGGTTTTTCGGAAAACCCGTTTTTTTCTTTTTTTCCATAAAAAAAAAAAAATTTCCCACCACCACAATTCCCCTATTCTTAGCTTTTTTTTCCCCCGAAAGGATGTTTTTAAACCTTTTTCCTAATTAAAAACATTTTTCCCTTCCCCAAAAAAGACCCGAAGCTTTTTTCCCTTATTAGCTGGGTAACCCCGGATTTTTTTCCCTTTTTACATTTAAAACCCAAAACTTTTGTTTAAATCACCCCATCATTTTTAAACCACATTACTCGAAATGGGGGGATGCACATATTTTTCCCTTTTAAAATTCCCTTTTTTAATATATTTACGCCCCCGGGCCCCTCGGAAAACACACCCCCCGCTTTAAAAACTCAAACTTCATTCTGACAATCGAAAAGAAAAATCGTGTTATTTGCATCATGATTTTTTTTTTCCTATACGGGGATTCTTCTTTCATCAGGTTTAAATTTTTTTGGGGGTTCTTTTAGAAAAAATAATATACAGAGGGGAAATTTTTTTAATTGGGTTTTCGTTTTACTTTTTTTTAAAAGCATTTACAAACCCCTTTTGTAATATAACCTTTATAAAAACCTACAATAAAATATTTTTTAAAAAAATGTATACAACATTCTTAAAATACCAAACCAAAAAAACAATGCGAAACAAAACCCCCTTTTAAATTTGTAAGCCCCACAAAATTTTCCAGGTTTGGGCCTTTAAATTTTGGTGAATAAAAATATTTTACTAAAAGTTTAGTTTGGGGGAAAATTTTTCCGCTAAAAACATGGTTTTTTTGGGTTTGGTGTTTTTTTATAAAATGTAAAAAAATAAAAAAACTTCAAATTTTTAAAAACAAGTTTTAAATAAAAAGTTTTTTACAAATTTTGGGGAACTTTTTTAAATAGTAGAAAATTGGGACAAATCCGTGTTTTTTTTCCGGCTGAATAACAAAATTTGTTTAATTTCTGAGACTAAAAGGGCCCAAAAATTTTTTTACAAATTTTGCCCGCTGCGACCCGACTATTTGTGAAACTAGTTTGAAAATATTTTTTTAAATTTTTAATTACGAGGATGGGGGGAAGAAACCCCCCCATCCCTGGTCAGAACCAAGCTACGGGAAAAGGGAAAGGGAAAAAAGGGGGTTTTTCTCACTACCCGGTCTTCGCCCCCCGGTTTTGGGGTTTTTTAAAACCAAAATGTCAAGTACAAAAACCCAAAAAACAAAATTGAAAAAAAAGCCCATTTTTTCATTGATTGGGCCTTTCAGCCTTTGGAAAAAATTTTATAAAAGGGGGCCTTTTTTTTGGGTTTTTTGGTCCGGGGGTTTTAAAAAAAAAAAAAAAAAATTTTCCTTCCCTCTTTCCCTATCTATAGGGGCTTTTTTAAACTCGCGATTTTAGAACACAGTTCCTTTCGAGAGGGGAAAGTTTTTTGAAAAGGGTTCCTAATTAAATTTTCTATAAAATTTTTCCAGATCCCGAGGAAAAAACAACCCCGAAGTTTGAGAAAAAGATTAGACAAAGGGATTCATAAAAAAATTTTTAAATTCAAATTTAAAATAAAAAATTTTTCCCCAAACAATCTTTTAACTTTTTTGAAATCATTTTTTTAAAACCCAAAATCAAATGCTTTTACAAAAAGGATTTTTTTTTTTGTAATTTTTTAATCCATTTTAAATAAAAAAAAACGGAAATCATTTAGGGTTTTTTTAAAGTTTTTTTTATTTACTTTTATTTCGTATATTTAAAAAACCCCGAAATAAAGCCCGTTTTTTTTTCTTTCCCAAAGTGGATAAAATTACAAAAAATTACCCCTTTTTTTTGAAATTTGCATTTTTTTTTGATTTTAAAAAAATTGTTTTTCAAGAGTTAATTTTTTGTATTGGTTTAAACTTATTTATCATTTTTTTAAAAAAATTTTTTTAACCCATCCTAGTTTAATCTTGGCCCCAATCATCGGCCGTTTTGGCTCCTGGGAAAATCGGGAAATTGATAGGGGGCCCGGCAAAAAGTGTGCAAAGTAAAATTTTCCCCCTTTTCCGAACCTGGTGAAAGACAAAACAAAAAAATAAAAAATTTTCCCTTGAATTGGATGACGTTTCTTTGAACCCTTCGGGGGAAAGAATTTCCTCCCCCCAAAATTTTCGGGAGGGGATTATAGCTGTACAAACCGGGTTTTTTTAAAAAGCGGAAATTTTGGGAATTTTTTCCCAGCCCCGTGAAAAAAAACAATTTTTTTAATTTTTAAAATAATATGTAAATCGGTAGTGATCGCGAAAATTTTGTGAAACTTATTGTAAAAAACCGGTAAATTTTAATTCCATTGGTGGTTTTTGGGTTTAAAATGTTTCCCCTACGTTAAAAACATCGGTTTTTTTGTGGTTTTGAGCGTGTGGAAAATTTTATTTAAAATAATTTTAAAAAAAATTTTAAAAAAAGTTTTTAAAAAAAAAAAAAGATCTTTGGATTTTTTCCGGCTCTTGCTACTGAAAGTTTTGGGAAGGGGGAATTTTTTCTTGGGAAAATCTTTGACGATTTGCAGAGCCTGCTTGGACGATTTTACCCCGGGCCCCGAAGGGGGGAAAGAAATTGGGAAAACCAAGGGAAATATTCGCGCCAGGGGGGCAGAGCATTTTTAAAATAAACTACCGGGAAAATTTAAAAACGATCCCTTTTCCCCGGGGGGGGGGAAAGAAAAAACAAAAAAAACATAAAACCCGTCTAAACAATTTTTAATTTTTAAAATCATTTTTAAAAAAAAACCCTCAAAGCCCAAAATAAAATGCGCGCGCACCCTTCCCGGGGGTTTGATGATTTCTGCAGAACGGTTTTATTATTTTAAAAGTATGGAAATTTGGGGATAAAAAAATTTTTACAGCACTTAAAAAAAATTCCCCCGGGGGTTCCAAAATTCCCGTAAATTACAGAAATTTTAAGAATTTTTTTAAAACAAAATCAAGGGAAATTTAAATTTTTTAAAACGCGAAGTTAAATTTATGGCTGATTCTTTTTCAAAGCTAATGAGAAATAGATAAAAAAGTTTTTTAAACCGTTTTTTCCGAAAAAAAAATTTTTAAAATAGAAGGCCCTAAAAAAAATTTTAAATGTAAAAATTTCAATAGATGGATGTTGGGTTTTTTTCCCCAAAAAAGGGCGAAAAAGAAAGGATTAATTTTAACTTTGAAAAACATAGTTTTTTCTTTTAGTTTTTTTTTGGGGCCCAATTTTTGAACAAAATTCCCCGTTTTTTTTTTAGTAAAATGGAAAAGTTCATTTGGGCCCCCCGCCCATGCCAGCCCCCATGCTTTAAAACGGGTATTTTTATTTTGGGGTTTTTTTTTTTTTAAAAACCTTTAAAAATGGTTTTTTGTTTTAGCGCTTTATGGAAAAAACGGCCTCTGGTTCACTGCCCCAAATTTTGATTTTTTTACTTTTTTAAAAAAATTACCTCCCTTTTAACTTCCCCATAAATTTTTCCCTTTTAAATAAGGGGTGGACCTATACCACAATAATAGCTTTAGCCTCAAAATAAATTCAAATAATAGTTTAAGGAAAAGTTTTTTGACCAAAAAAAAACTTTTTTGAAATTTCAAAAAAAAATAGATAACCCTTTTTTTGTTTAAATTTTTTTTGTTTATTTTTTCTTAATTTTTTAAAGATTTCCCCCCTAGGCCTGCCCTTTTGACTTTACAAATGTAATTTAAAAAAAGCTGCAAAAAAAAAATACAATACCCCTCAAACAATCCCAATTTAAATTAAAAAATGAAAAATATCTTAAACATTTTATATTTACACTAGAAAAAAAATTATCTGTATTTGGGAAATTTTAAAATTTTAATTTAAAGAAACCCAAAAAAGAAAAAGGAAATTTTAAATACACAGAATTTATTAACGGCCCCATTTTCCCGGAAACCCGCTCAAAAGTTTTTTTTTACTTGCTAAATTTTTGCAAAACAAAAACCCCTCCCTGAAAAAAGATCAATAAAAATTGGGCTACAAAAATATTTTTTAATTTACTAAAAATTCAGAAAATTTTTAAAAAATCCGCCCCCAAAAGGGGGTCGAACCCTGGAAAAATTGTCCCCAAGAAATAAAAAAATACAAACAATTTTCAATTTCAATTTTTTCTGGGGGCCCAAAAACCCCCAAGTTTGGGAAAGGGTTTACTAATTTGATTCCCCCATACCTAATGAATTTTTACGTTGATAATTTTACAAAAAAAAGTGCAGGTTTAAAGATTTTGAAGGTCCCCCTTCCCAAATTTTTATCAAGATCGCAAAATGCCGTTTTTCCCGGGGGAGCGCGGGAAAAAACGAAAAAAAAAAAAAACACCAGAAACTAATTTTTTTGGGGGGGTCCGTTTAAAAAGTAAGTCTTTGTTAGCTCATCCAATAAACCCAAATTAATTATTTGGGTGAGCGTAAAAGAGGAGCGAGCGCAGTGAAAAATTTTTCCCTTTTCACCCAAAAAGGAGAAAAAAAAATTTCCCTAATGTTTTTTTTTTTTTTTTTGTATTTTTTTTTTGGGTTTTTTAGCACGATTCCGGGGTAAAACCCCATTTCTTCCGATTGCGAAAGAAAAAAATTTTTTAAAGGGGATTTGAAAAATTTTTGAACTCAGAACTGCCCCGTTTTTTTAGCACCCAAAAACCGGGAAAAAATTAAATTTCCCCATTTAAAAAGGTTTTTCGTTTTTTTTGTTTTTTTTTTAAAAAAAAATTTTTTGACTCAAACACCTCCCCGCTTTGTTTCCCATTGGGAAAAGATTTTTTTTACAGAACCTTAATTTTCCCGGGAATTTTTTATATACATTGGGTGAAAATTTTAGCGTAAAACGTAAAAAATAGTTTAGAAAATTAGTTGGACTTTTTTATAAGTAAGACCTATCCGGACCTTGGCTTA
Source organism: Sweltsa coloradensis (assembly GCA_024449915.1). Lineage (NCBI taxonomy): Eukaryota > Metazoa > Arthropoda > Insecta > Plecoptera > Chloroperlidae > Sweltsa > Sweltsa coloradensis. The sequence goes on along the minus strand of JAMZAV010002308.1, from coordinate 181,467 downwards.
AATATTGCCCCGGGACCCGAGGGGAGAAAACCCTTTCCTTTTTAATTTAAATTCCGCTCGGGGTTGTGACAAGGATAATCCCTGGGGAAAAAATCCGTAAATAAAATATTGAGGGTTTTAATAAAATCACACTTTTAATTAACTATTTTTTATAAAATTTTTTACTTGAAATGTTTTGGTTTTTGATGACAGGTAGTGGGATTTCGAATCTACCCCATTTTTTTTTTTTTTTTTGTAGCTCTTTTTGATGATATTGTTTTATTTTAATAAAATGGGTCAAAAATTTTGTTTTTCAAAAAAAAAAAAAGTGGATTCCCTAAAAAATTTAATATAAAATCAAATTTTTTAAAAAAAATTTCAAGTAAAATTTTTTTAAAAATAAAGGGGTTTTTAAAAAAATATTACCCCCCTGAAACTAGAGGCGAGGGTTTTTAACCCCGGGGAGGGGGGGGGGGGCCCATTGTCGATCACAATAAATACCATTTCAATTGCGTTATCTGTTATTTTTAAAAACATTTTTTTTTTGGTTTTAAAAAAAATAAAATATTGGGCATTTCAAAATTTTAAAGCATCGAAACGAAGCCTCGAATAGATTTTTCAAAACAGTGTTTTTAAAACAAAAGGGTTTTTTCTTTACCGGGACAAAAAAGAAAAATGGGGGCTAAAATTATTATTAATTTTCAAAGGAAAAAAACAAATTTTATTTGAATACTTAACCCTAAAAAAACCCAAATTGGTAATTTTCGAAGGGTAGGTCTCCTTGGCCAAATCCCATTAAAAAAGTAATAAAATTGGGATAAAGATACGTTTCGATATAAAATGTTTTTGGGAAATATAGGCGGGAAAATTTTTGGGGGTAAAAATCCCCTAAAACATAATTTTTTGGAAACAATTGTCGTTCAAATATTAAATTTTCCAAAAATTTATCACACACGTTAAAAAACGGCCTTTTTTTAAATTTTTTTAAAAATTTTTATTCCACGGAAAAATAATAAAAAAATCGGGAAAGCGGGCTCAGCCAGTTTTTTTTTTTATGAAATGGTCACTTTCGAAAATTTTCCTGCCGATTTTTTAAATTCGCTTTTCAAAAAAAACCCCAACTTTACAAACCGATTTTTTTGATTAATTCCTGGAATCTCTTTAATTCTATTGGGAAGCCCCCGTTATAAAAACACTTGTAGAAGTAATTTTGAAAGAGTGACCGAAGGGCATGAGGAAAAAATTCAAAATTTTTTCCCCCCAAAATCGGCACTTCCGGGATTGTGTTTTTAGTGTGTTTCTTTAATGAAATCCCCCTTTATCGCTGGAAAAGGTTTTGCTGAATTTTAAAACAGATAAAACCGGGGGCGGGTTAAATGGAACGGTTTAAAAAAATCAGCTAGATTCCCTTGCGATTTTAAATCTACAAGAAATGGGTAAATTGGAAAAATAGTCCCGCAAAGAATAGGAAAAAGGTTTTTTTCTTTTTTTAAAAAAACAAAGCCTCCTTTGGGGCTTTGGAGGGCCCTTTGGGGGAAAAAAAATTTGTTAATTTTTTTTTCTGCCGTTTACGAATTTTTGCCCCCGCTCAAAGGGACCACGAAATTCCCTGGAAAAATTTCAATTTAAAAAACCCGGGAATCCTTTTTCCGTATTTTTACTGCCTATGTTTTTCCCTAGTATTTAACAGACTGATTGTAAAAGCAATTTCCCAAAAAAATTTTTTTTTTAAATTTTTTTTAAATTTAATTTCCCGAAATTTTTAAAAAAAGTTTTCCCGAAACCCGGGGGGGTTTAAAAAAGCATGTGTTGGGGATCCGGGGGAAAATTTCCCTTCAATTTGTTTTATTGCCCCTTTGAAAAAATTTCCCATTTTTTTTAAAATGCCCAAATTTTAAACTGTATTTGGGGATAGCAAAATATTCTTCATTCCCTTTTCTTAAAAAAAAAACTTGCCGATCAAACCCTCCCATACAATTTTAAATTTTTTTTGTTTCGCCCAGGGATTTTGGGGGTATTTTAAAAAAAGGAAAAAATTTAGAAAAAAACGTTTTTTTTTTTCCCCTTTTTTTTCCCGACAGCGGAAAATTTGAACAAATTTAAACCCCAAATTTTAAACCACTTATTCAATTTTCAAATTTTAGCCTACAAAAAAGTTTTTTATTTAAAAAAAGTAGCATTTTTTTGGGAATTTTTTATTATTAAATTTAAACCCAACATTTTTTAAATTTTTTTGAAAATTTATTGGGGGGTGACTTGAAAACTCGGCCCAAAAAAGGAAAAATTAAAAGGGGGTTTTTTTGATTTTTTTCGAAGCCTCAACCCACAAAAAAAGTAATTTTTATTGTACATTTTTTTTTTTAAAAAATTTTAAACAGTAAAAAAGCGGGGCGTGTGCAAACCCTCCTTAAAACTGATGTAAAAAATAGCCCAAAATTCCAGTTTTTTTTGTTTGGGGTTTTTTGTTTTTCTCCTTTTTTTGTTTTTTTTTACTATATTATATTTTTTATCCTGGTATGTGGGGGCTTTTCCCCCCCCACACACACACACACCAGGGGGCGAATCCACCGTTTTTAAATTTTCCTGCACTTCAAGGGTCTGCCGGGAATTTTTTTGGGAGAAAAATGAAACATTTTTTATTTATTTATTTATCGGGCCCCATCCCATTTTGAAGTAGCATCATAAAAAATACAATTTTGGGTTTTTGGCATTTTAAAGTTTTTTTTATTTGTTGTAAAGTAAAAAACCTTTCCCCCCCTTAAAAAAAAAATTTTTTAAATTTTAACAAAAATTGAAAAGGAATGGCGTAATGAAGACTTCAAAAATTTTAAAAACCCTAAAAATCACTGTATTTTAATACTATTTTCGTTTTAAAAGTATTGTAAAGTTTTTTCCTTGATTTCTATTTCGCAAGTCGCTTTGTAATATCTTTCAAAGGGCCAACGAAATTTTTTTTTGCCCAAAAGTATATTATTTTAAATAGGTGCGCAATTTAATTTTTGAATAGTTCGTGGGGTTGGGCACACTTCCCGGCCCCGGGGCATCTACGGGAGTTTCGATTGGAAACCCTCCCAGTGGGGGGTGCGTCCCCCTTGAATTTGGGGGGGACCTCTATGGGTGCAAATTACTAAAATTCATTGGGGTGGCCACGAGCTTCCCCCCAAACTCTTGTGGGGGCTGTAGCAGGGGAAAAGGTTTAAATCGATTTAGTGAGACAGAAAAATTTTTGGTACAATATTTTTTTCATGGGGGTGACGTTCCCCTAGCTAAAGGTTTCCCTACCAAAGCTGCTACTACTGTATCTAAACTAATTTTGGGCCCGTTTTTAAAACGATTCGACCCCAAAAGGGTGGGGCCCTTTAAGTTCATTTTTTGAAAATGGACTTAAAGGATAGTTTAAAATGGGCCCCCCCTTTTGAAAGAAAAAGTTTTTAAAAAATTTGCTGGAAGGGGGTTTCCAAAAAAAAGGTTTTTTAAAAAAAGCCTTTCCCCTAGGGGAACAATAAAAAAAGTAAAATATAGTAAATTTACACTTTTTGACGGTATTTAAACAGAGTTTTTTCCGGGGAAAGGGGCGATAACCCTAAACAAATGACCCGGGCAATTTAAAAATTTTTTTTTTCGATTTGGGTTTTTTTTGGGGGAAAAAAATCCCCTGGGTTTTAATTGTTTTTTTTTTACTACAATTCAAAAAATTAAAAAAAATCCCCCCCCCAACCGGGGGAAAGAACCACAGATCTCTGGAATGTGGGAGATCCGTGGTTCGATTCCCGGTTGGGGCGGACTTTTTTAATTTCTGAATTGTAGTAAATAAAAAAAAAAAAAAAAATTTTTGCTTCTATGAGTGGCACTCTCATAAAACAAATCAGAAACCGTCCCTGGCCTAGGCCCAGATGTAGAAAATTATTTATAATACAACAGTGTAGGTCTAAAGTTCCATTAGGCTATAGGACTAGATAAAATTAATACTTACATTACATGTTTGACAAGCCTAGCCAACCCTAGGCCAGCACAACCTTGTTCTGACACACTTCCCGCACAAATAACTAGTTTTGATTACTAAAAGCCTAATGCAGATAAACAATAGTACGATTGTCCACCTTAGGCTATACAAAGATGTACGGAAATAATAAACCTATTCTTTTCTTTCAATGATCTCACGCAAAACTCCTGTCACTATATAAAAACGAAAACAAAAACTGTGCAAATTTTCAATGTTCTTTTGATAATTTGTTGATTTACATGGCTGTGGATGCAGTGAAAGGTGTACAATGACATTAGTTGTGTGCTTGTTGTAGCATGGGAAAGTTTTAATTGGCCGTGAGTTGCCTAGACTTAACCAGTCCTTATACCGTCGTTATACCATAGTTATACCACCTATACCCAGGATGTACATGACTCCGGGTCTAGATATTTTACATCCTATTGTTATTGCTAATACCATAGAAATTAAATCAACTTTGATAAAAATATTATATTTTAACAATTAATAATTTTGCAATGGAACTTGAAAAAGTAATGAGATCACACACATAACAAAGACTTGTAGAAATACAGCCAAACCTTACACACTCAAAAGAAATGAGATCTAAAAAAGGGCCAAGCTCATCTACCCTTCCACATTTGCGCATTCTTAATTCATAAACATAGTGTCCCATAACAGCATCCTCGAAAAGCTTCGCAAAATAAAATTTGCATGTTATTACGTTTAAATTAATTAGAAAAAGAAACTTGTATGAACTATTACGTTTAAATTAATAATCGCAAATTCTATTTTGCCAAGCTTTTCGAGGATGCTGTTATGGGACACTGTACGTTTATGAATTAAGAATGCGCAAATGTGGAAGGGTAGATGAGCTTGGCTCTTTTTTTAGATCTCATTTCTTTTGAGTGTGTAAGGTTTGGCTGTATTTCTACAAGTTTTTGTTATGTGTGTCCTATTAACAAACACTGGAGGGAAGTCATATGTGAGTTTCGTTGTAAAAACGCAAAACTGATAGTAGACTTTTGATGGAAAACTATCGCGATGTGTAAAATGTTTAACTAGGAAACGCTCAGTTGGACGCGTTGATAAGCGAGCACGTGCTATAGCTAGACCCACATTGCACATTGTTTTTAAATTTAAAACTTACGTCGTTCGCTGTCCACGGGGCCAAGTTTCCAATATGATTTATTATTGGCAAGGTATTTGGGTAAACCCGTGGGTAAACCTTTACTTTATGAATAAAATTCACCGCCATCTAGAGGACCTTGATATCATTTCTTTGGGAAAACTATTTTAACTCTTTGATAACAAATAATACACTGCTTCCTCGATAGTATTTTGATTACTTCCAGGTGGCAGTGCATAGTGACCAGCAAACTCGTGCGACTTACGTTAATGGTAACGGTACTTTGTTATAATGTAATTTCCATCTACACTACTTATCGGATCAAAATAAAATTAACATATTCGTGACCAGACGGACATTCTAAATGATTTGGCCACCTCAGATTTTGTCGCCGTTTAGTTTGAAAAAAAAACTTTGGATTAACTTTAATGTAACTTTTTAACTTTTTGAACGAGTTTGCCACAAAACTAATGGCATTCAATCGAGAACGAAGCTTGCGGATGGTCAAAATTTCAAATCGATCCGAGCCCTCGTTTGAACGTTATGGCGAGACATACAAACAAATAAAAAACAAAACAAAACAAAAGCAAAAAAAAACAAAAAAAACAAAACAAAGCTAGTGACTATTTTTTCCGGCAGAGTCAAATGGAAACGATCGCTTTGCTCGCTTAATTACAAGGCTGACTAAACTTGCATTCAGGAACACTTACACCCCTCACAAAAGTATGAAATTTTAAAGATAACTGCAGTGTTCTTAAGAGCGTTCGGAACATGCAGTTTTGCTTCTCGCAACAGAGGTTCAAAGCTGCGCCGATTACGTACAAACTAATAATAGAATATTTACTATATTTAACCCACTCTCAGATAAACGTTCAACCTATTTGCGTTTTTAATAAAATTAACGATCAACATTACCAAAAATGAAAAAAAATGTTGAATTGAGCTTTTATATAACATTTGCACAAAATGGTGGTGCTTATTTGAGAGTTTGACATAAGCTTGAACAATTATTCGAAGTAGCGCAAGTTGTTTATGCAACACTTGCACTGCCTTGTTGTTCACAGCCATCCTGGTACTATTTGTGCACTTTAACTTCATTGTTTATTGCTCACCGCCATCCTAATACTTTTGTATCAATTTCTTTGGTGTTGAAAACGACGCTATGTTTCTTTGTTTTCAACAATGTTTTATCATCACATTGAAATTACTAACTGCATCGGCCATTCGTATGGTCTAGTGTTATTCTCTGTTAACTTTCGATAAGTTATTAATAAATACAGTGTTTTTACTTGTGATTTGCCATTCAAAGTGTGTGTTATTGTGTCCGTGGATCGCTGAACCAGGGCCTTCATTTACAGTCCACTCATTTGTTATCTTTAACATGGTCCTCCATTCACTCCAGAGTTTCATTTTCATCTTCATGTATCACCCATTCATCTCTTGCCCCAACATAATTTGGTCCCATCCAGGCCGTATACAATCAACATGGTTCCACGTGGAAAACTTTAATCGGCTTTCGCAAGTAATCGTTTCGTCGGCGACTTCACAACGCAGTTTGAACGTCTAGGCCTACCGACGTAGCAACCCTAGTAGCACAGGATTTTTGGGATCGTCTGGGCCACGTATGGCCCTCATCTGGCTGCCTGACGTACGGAAAGCACGTCTGGGCATCGTCTGGCCCATACCAGGCTAGCCATACATTTTAAACTGCTTGGCCGTCGGATGCCAGCCAGATCCTTGCCATTTCGCGTCTAGCCATGACTTGGAAACAACTGGCTAGCCATATGTGGATCGGATGCGTCTTAACCCTAGTCAGCTGCATCTGGCACGCCGGATACCAGCCAGATCCTTGCCGTACGCGGCTAGCCATGACTTGGCAAAAAACTGGCTACCATATGGGGATGGGATGCTCAAAAAAAAACCCCCAAAAAAGGCCCCCCCAGCGGGCATCTGGCACGGCCGGTACCAGCCAACCCCTTCCGTACGCAAATAGCCATGATTTTGGCAAAAAATTTGGGCTAGCCATTTTTATGGGAAATCCCTTTTTAAACCCTGTCAGCTGCACTGGAAACCGCCCGGATACCGCCAAAACCCTTGCCGTACGCGGCTAGCCATGATTTGGAAAACCCAACTGGCTAGCCACACGTGGCCCGATGCGTCTTAACCAAGCTCAGAGGTTTGGCACGAGGGATGCTACCATGTCATTTCCACCACGGCCACCAACTCGCCCTTGACAACAACTTTTTTACCCGTTAGGGCAAAAAAAGGGGGGGGTAGCGCCCGAGTTTGAATTTGAAAAAAAATAATTTACTTGTCTGTTACCTTTTTTTGGGTTTTATTGCAAATGCTCTCTCGAAAAAGGCGGGATCTATGCTGGTCTCTGTGGGTTATTTATCTACGTATAATGCCACGCACGTCCCCACACTTTTTTTGGAGTCCCCCAGGGAAAAAGGAAATATACATGTACACACCCCCCCAAGGATTCATATAGGGGGGCACCGCCCCCAGCGAGAAGCGGTAGCCCCTCCTAAAAGGTAAAGGGTAGTGTAGCTACTACACATCTTTGGGGGGGGAAGTTTTTAAAAATATTTCGGGGGGTTTTAAAAAAACGGTACGCCCCTCGCCCCTATAGCAAAAAGAGGGATTCATATGGGAAAAAGCCCTGGAGCAGAAGTGAACTAAAGGGTAATGTTAAACCCCACTCAGCCCTTGCCAGGAGGATCGTGTTTTCATATTAGGGAAATAAATCCCTAGGGGGCCACGAACCGTTTAGAAAGAGGAGGGTTTCATATAGGCACCCCCCGCGCAAAAGCCAGGAGCAAATTCTACAAAAAAGGACTCATGCACCCTTTGCCAGAAAACGGTCTTCATACTAAGGGTAATGCTGCAGAACGCCAGCAAAAGCCCTTATATGAAAAATAAGGTTAAACCACTCGGGGCCCTTTTGCCAAAAAGGGGGGGTCTTTATCCAAAGGGAAAACACTTTGCAGAAATTTTTACGCACCCCCAGCAAGAAGGTGGATTCATATCGGCGCGGGTTTCCAAAATTTGTCCATTTTTCATGAAAGTTACCCCTTCGCCCTTTCCATCGCAGAAAAAAAAAAATATGAAATAATCATTGGGGGGTTTTTATTTAAAAAAAAAATTTTTGAAAAATTATTATGCGTTCATTTTTTACCCCGGGGAGGGGGGCCCTTTAAATTTTCCTGTCAGACCCACATAGGCAAACAGGCTATGCTTTTTCCATCAGAAAATAAAATTTTGGTTTTCCCTGGGTCTGGCAACCACAAGGCTATCGGGGCGTCGGGGCTGGCCGGGGAAATCCCGTCCCGTACGAGGCCCAGACGCAGGGGCCATACGGGGCATGCCTGCCAAAAACGAATCCCAGCCACACACGGCTAGCCATATGACAAACGCCTTTTTTTCGTCTGGCTACCCCGGTTGCGCCCCCGAACGAGGCCCGGACGCAGGGGCCAAAACGTGGCATAAACTGCCAAAAATTTATTACCACCCCAAAACCCGGCTGCCATATGAAAAACGCCGATTTGTCTGGCTACCGGAGGGGGCGCCCGAACGAGGCCCGGACCCCTGGGCCATATGGGGGCATGACTCCCAAAAACAATACCAGCCACAAAAGGGTTTGCCGCATGTGGCAGGGACTTTTTTCCCCGGGCTAAAACCAAAGATATGGCCCTTACAAGCCAACAGACTACGTTTTTCTTAGGGGAAGAGTCTTCCCCGGGGGCCCCAGCGGGCAGTTTGAATTTACGGCGTCATCGGGAACATCTTAAAGCCCCCCAGTGGGGGGACGCGTGTCTTCCAGTGGCAAACATCATCAAAATTAAAGATAACCCTATCTGCTGTACCTTTATAAAGCCTAAAAACAATACTTTCATTGATCTTCAAAAACTTCCTCATGCAACGCAAAAGAAGTGATTTAATTTAAAACTGGGTGGAATAATCAAAGCTGGGCCCTTACACGCATACACCCCGTTTATAAACGTGCCCAAAAACCCACCCCAAATTTTGAGTGAAATCAGGTTAGGTCAAAAAACTCTTTTTTCAAATTTGGGGTCAGTTCGGGGAAATACAATCCCCCGTTTTTGAAAAAAGAAGACACAAATGACGATTCGAATCAGAAACCAAACAGAAAAATTTTGGGGGGGGAAAAACCTTTATACTTAAAGGCTTATGCTAAATCAAATACATACCCCACCCCACCCAGGGAAACCTATTGATACACCATCAATCAGGGTTTTCTGGAAACGGGCCCTTTTCTTACACCCCAAAACAAAAATCTGATAAAACTTCCTGGTATAAATTTACCACAATTCCGGGTTTTTATTACAGGCTTTGGGGGTCCCCTTTTTAAAGACACCTACGTCCGCCTCATACATTATTTTTTTAATTTGCCACCAACAAAAAGGGGTTTTTTCCCCCTCCACAATGCGATAGGGGGGGCATTTCTTAAAATTGGTTTAATTACAAAGCACAAAAAAAAAAAAAATGAAAATAAAGAATCAAAAAAAATCAAAATATGTCTCAGGTTTGCACAAAAAAACCCATTAAAAAAAACGAACTGCAAAAAAAAAAATAAACTATGACGTTTTACAAAATTTTAAAAACCCTTTCAGAACTTTATAGAATACTTCTTTTACAGACATTCACAAATTCCATTATCTTTTTGCCCTTCCCATTACGTAATGATCCCCCACTTTTAATCAAAAATTTGTCCTTGTCGCCCTTCTAATTTATACCTAGAAAGGGAACTTGATTCTAAAATAAAAAAAAAAAATTAATATTTTTCAGAAACACATAAATCTCTTCTCGATCTGCCACATGTGCGAGCAAACTCGGCTCACGTTTCTTCCCCAAAATTAGTAAACGAAAAACAACCCTTTCTAAATCTTTTTAAAAAGCTCTAAATTTCTAAAGTTTTTAAAATTTAAACGAACTTTTTCCTTTTTTCAACTTACCCTTGGCAGTTTAAACCCTCCCACCAGGCGGGAAATTTAAAACAACAAAAAATGCGCCCTCAGGGGTTTCCTTCATTTGGGAAAATTAAAGGGCGATTTCCTTGACAAGAGGTCCAGACTTCGACTTACTCAGTCCAAGCCCCTTGAAAATTCTCAAACTAAAAAAAAACAATTCTACTAAATACTTACCAGCCCTAAGCATAGTATGTTTCCACAAAGCCCAAATAATTTTTGCATTGTAAAAATGCCCTTTTTGTAAATCATTTCGAAATCTCCCATTGCCCTGCGGTGGCATGTAATCAATCAAAAAATGCTTGTCCCAAATTTGTTTTGCTCCCAAATCATAAAGCCAATGCATGAAAAGCTCGTAGCAAACTGCAAGTGGGGTTTCCCTTGACAGCACTTTTACTTCACAAATTCCCTACTGAAAAGGTTTTACTCAAAAGGTCAGATGCAGCGAAAAAGTCAGCACACTGATAATTAAATGCAAAAAACTAGCCATCCTGTACTATTCACTTTCAAAATAATACGAAACAGGTCTTACGTTCGTACAAAACAAACCCCCCCTATTAAACAAGTATTATTGGCCAAGCTCGGAAACGTTCAGGAAAATTTTTCGTAATTTAAATTTCAAATGCGAGCATTCCCTGATTCACAAGCCAAGCTCTTTCATCCACTTGCCTAAGCTAATAAATTTAAATTAAAAAAAGGGAAAGTCAATCAAAACCCCATAAAAGGTTTTAACAACACAACATCGAAAACTACGCACATTTGTCAACATATCAGTCAATTTTTGGGTTTAAATGATTATTTCCCAAATTTGGGAATTTTTTTATTTCTCCCAAAAATCACTGGCAGCCTACCGTCGTCTTCGTTTTAAACTACAGCACTTGAACATTCCTCGTGATTTTCAACTACGTTTTCCGAATCGATCAACCGGGTTTAAGTCCCCGGCTGATGGGGCGCAGAATTTTTCCTACGTTTTTTTCTCCGACAGAATTCACTGACTCGCCGGGGTTTTTCCCACACTTCAAATTTACAAAGTTTTGTTGGTATGGGTGGAAGGATCCCATTTTTCGACTACTGATCCTCTCCCTTATACCCACACACAGTTTATTCATTAGAAGGGAAACCATTGATCACCCCAACTAAAACGTTTTTTTTGGGAAAATAGAAAAAATTTCCCAAAAACTTATCGCCACTAAAAAAGAAAAAAAAGGTAAAACCCATTTTTTAAAAACAATACAACCCGTACTCCAAAGGGGAAAATTCTTTTTTTCGTCTCCCGCTTAAGGAAAACAGGTGAACTGGGTTATTCCAGACCCCAAGCGCTGCGACGACTGCACAGTTAGAACGTCGTTTTAAGGCGAATATCAATGCCAAGAAGGGAATCAATTTTTTTTCTAGGGAAAATATGGGTAAACTTGGACAAAAGCAACGAGTCGAAAAAGCTGTCGACACATCGGGAAAGTCCCTTACCTACCCTGCCACATCATGCAGAAATTAAAGGAATCTACTACTACTCCAATAAGTGTTTTTTTTTCGAGGGGTTTTAGCAAAAATCCAGCACGGACACCCAAAAAAACGTTTTTTATTCCCAACTCGGTCCCCACAATAAAAGACGAAAATATGCTCAATTTTTTTACGGTTCAGAAACACCCTAATACCCTTCACTGCCGACATTCCCCTAAATGTTTAGACAAATCAATGCATCCTAGCGATTGTAATTACAACGCATATTAGGGAGAGAACCAGGGATCCCCCTTTTTTTTCAGGAATCCCAACAAACCTACAGAAACATAGGGGCACAAAAACAGCACCATTTCTAGCAAACCCCGATCCCTACATAAATTAGAAAGACCTGGAAGCTAAAAGATATCCCGCCCATCTTTTGTTTTAAAAAACGTTTTCTACGTAAACGGAAATGTCCCATCAGGTTCAGGGTTTAATTTTGGAAGATGCTCTACAACTCCGCAAGAAATTTCGTCCCCTCTTTCCAGTGGGGGGTTCCCACTACGTAAATTTGGGGTTCAAACCATTCGGCTCCCTTTTTAGGCTGTTTCCCGAGAAGATCGTGGGAAAATAAACTTAAATCCAGTTTTGGGAAAAAGAGATTTTGTTTAAAACTCTAGGGTTGCTATGACAAACCCCGCTTCTGATCCTTTTTAGATAATGATCGATTCTTCGACTCCTCAGCCACAGCAAACTACTAAATCTACCAAAGTAAAGTGCTATCGATCGTATCTAAAAATTTTTTGATCCACTGGGATTAATAATCCAAATTTTCATTTAAAATCAAGATATTTCTACAGCACCTTTGGATAAAAAGCTAGACTGGGTGATCTTTTTTCCCCAAACCCCCTTTAAAAGTCTTGGAAGAGTATCTACAAACAACCCTTTCCCACCAAAGCCCATAAAAGGGGGAACGCTATTCTAGTACAGAATCATTTTTTGACATTCCCAAACCTTTACGATTCTCCGTGCTTCCGAAAGGGCTTTCGGAGCTTGCTATATCTCCGATCCCCCCAACACCCGAAGGGCAAAATGTAAAAACCCTTTTTCTTTGCTCTAATCCCCAAAAGGGCGCACCTTTGAAAAGAATTTCGTTCCACGCTTGGAATTATGCGGTTTCACTTCTACTCGCCAAATTTTTCAAAAAAACAGTGGAAACTTTTACGTCTTGACATTGGTTCTAGTTTTCTCTGGGCGACTCCCACAAAGGTTTTTTTTGCTGGGTCAAGGCTCATCCAAAACAAATGGGGAAAAAATTCATTGCAAACAAGTCAAAGAAATACAAGAACTCACTGAAAAGCAAAATGGCAACACGTCGCATCAGAAAAAAAATCCAACAGACCCTTTTATCAAAAAGGAACTTCTGCAGAAACCCCTTGCCCCTTTTGGGCTTATGGTGGGAGGTCCCAATGGGTTTTTCCTAGAAATTTATTATTTGTGGCCGTTTTTCCCAAATGGGATCAATTTCAAATTTAAGACATGCCGGGAAAAAAAGGGTAAATGTTACCACACTCACTGCCACCAAGCAAGAAGATGGCATTATCTGCAAGGGTTCCCCAAAAAAATCAAACTACAACGTGTACCCGGGACAAAATGTCTTCGTTTTTGGGGAAAAAAAAGCTCGCAACCATCTGCGGAGAGAAACTACTCCGTACTATCTGCCGCAGAAACTGCAAAACTCACTTAAAATATGATCAAAAAAGCGCAAAGGGGAACTTAAAGCGTCCCGAAATCCAAAGGGGTTTGTTAGCATCAAAAGGGAAAAATTCATAACAAAAACAATCAAAAACTCTATTTCCCTTTTGGGTAGTGAAAAACATCTTAAGGTTGGGGGTAGACCCCCGAAAAACATTACTGCCATTTGAGTCCCAAAAAACAAATCCCCCAAAAGCCACCAAAAAGGGATTTATCTCACTAAAAGCTCATTATGAAGGAAAAACCTTACGACTGTTACATGCTTCACACAAAGGGTTTAACCCCCATCACTTTGACAACATTACTGGGTCCATCCCATAAGACGTATCCTTAGATCCCACATTGCAAACAGTGTTTTTCCTTTCTACAAATTGAAGACATCTGTAACACAGCAAATCATGGGAAAAACTTCTAGCTCCCCAGAATACAACCAGCTCGGCCCCCTTTTAAACACAGGAGTCGATTAGCAGGACCCTTTTTTTGTAAAACAAAGGGTCCACGTAGCAAAGTTTTAATTTAAAGGGAAAAACTCGCTATTTTTGGGGTGTGTCTAGCTACAGAGGCCCTCCCATTGGAAATTTGTCATGATATGACTAACCCAGGCATTCATTGCTGCTTTTAAAAAGGGTTCCCATCACGGGGAGGGAAATGTTCAAAACATTTTACGACAACGGAATTTAAACTTTTTGGTGCCAATCACCATCTTGTTGACCTTAAAAAGTTGGTTTAAAAACGAAGGTTTCAAACAAGATACCTGAAAAACCATAGCCCCCTGCGATTTAAATTTTAACTGGTTTTTCCCTACCTCCCCGTTCTCCACACCCTTTGGGGGTTTATGGGAACTGCCGGTTTAAATCCCTTTAAAACCATCTCAAAAGGGGAATTGGTAAAAAAACTCCCCTCACGTTTTAACAAAAGGGGAAATTTTTCTTACACAGGTTTTAAGCTTGCTTAAACTCACGCCCCCTTATTGCCCTTTAAAAAATGATCCTAATGATAAAATCTTTTTCTTATCCAGGGCTTTTTTAAATCGGCGAGGCAATCACCGCATAACCAGAACCCCAAATTTACTGACAAATCAAACCCTACGTTTTAATAGATGGAAACAACTTCAAAACTCCATGCAGCTCCCCTGGAAAAGGGAAAAAGGGGCAAGTGATTTCTACACTCTTTTTCAACAAAGACCCGGGAAGGGGGTCTAGTTTTAAATCCAAATCTTCCCAGAAGGCGAAGTGGTCCTGGTGATGGAAACAACCTAACTCCTCTCCATGGGAGCTTCTGTAATCACCGGCTCTACATCATGGGGCGATGGAAAAGGGTTTAGTGGTCCCCAAACAAAAACTTTTTCGAAAGGGCTTACAAACGCCCAAAAGTTAAATTGTGCCCACTTTCCAACTTAAAATGTTTCAAATTTTTCCCTTTTTTAAAAAAAATTAATTTTTTTGGGCCCCCTAAAGTTTATGCAACACTTGCACTGCCTTTTTTTTCACAAACCATCCTGGTAAATATTTTTTGCACTTTAACCCTTTATTGTTTATTGCCCCGCCCCCCTAATACTTTTGTATCAATTTCTTTGGTGTTTTAAAAGGACGCTATGTTTCTTTGGGTTTTTAAATGTTTTATCATCCATTTAAATTACTTACTGCAACGGCCATTCGTATGGTCTAGTGTTATTCTCCTGTTAACTTTCCCAAATTTTTTCAAAAAATACATTTTTTTTACTTGTGATTTGGGTTCAAAGTGTTTTTTATTGTTCCGTGGATGGGGGGAAACCGGGGCCCTTTATTTTCATCCACTCATTTTTATCTTTAAAAAATGGTCCTCCATTCACTCCCGATTTTTATTTTTATCTTCATGTATCACCCATTCATTCTTGGGGCCCCCAAAACTGTAGGAATTTGTTAAAAACAATTTTGAAATCGTTGCCGATATGGTAAAATTTTTTAACTTCCCAAAACGGAACAGAAGTGCAAAAGTCTACACTCAATCAAATATTCCTTCAACCAAAGGTTTTTTTTCACCACCGAGTTCCCTGGGGTTTTCCAAAAAATCGCTCCCCCAGTAGTTCCGGGGGGACTCAACAAAAAAAAGAGGGCGCTTAGACCGAAATGGGAAAGTAAAAAAACCCCCCAAAGCATTTTGGCGGTGGGTACCCGTTTCGGGAAGGGTTAGAAATTAAATTGCTCGTCTATTGTCCGTTTTACAAAAAAATTTTCCCGTCTTAAAAAACATTCATTTTTTAATTACTTATATATGAAAATTTATTTGGGTAAACAGCAAATCCAAAACTTTGGGTATAAAAAGTTTTTAACAAAACTCTACGACCCAAAAATTTGCATTTCCCGGCAAATTTTGGGTTTTACTATCACTTTCAGAGATGGTAAAAAACATGGGGGAAAGGGTTTAAATTTTTGGGCGTGGGCTTCAATTAAAAAAATTTTTCAAAGGCAGGATTTTCCGATCTCAAATATAATTTAATAAATTAAATTATAAAAAATAATATGTGGTTTTTTTTTACAATAATTTTTTCTTTTTCAAGTGTAAAAATAAACGACAAGCCATTTTCAATTTCATTTTCTGACATGTGTTTCGCAAGCCTATGACATTTCGGGTGTTTTGTTTTTTATTTTTTTTTATGGCATGAAAAGTTCACCTTTCCCCGATACATATCTGAAAATGTTTTCGCAAGCCTAGTGACAGTTTTGGGTGTATTAATGGGGTTTTTTTGTTTTTTTATGGCCCATTTAAAAGTTCCGGCCCCTTTTCATATAAAATATCTGACGTTGGGGTTTTTGCAAGCCTAGTGACGTTCGGGTTTTAAATTTTTTTTTTTTTTTAATGGCTATGTATTTTGTAAATGTTCAGCCCCGTGAGCTAAGTTTTTATATTATGTTTTCTTTTATTTTGGGATTTGCAACCCCGTGGGCAGTTCGGGGTATTTTTGTTTTTTTTTATGGCTTGTATTTATCAAACCACGGGGAGCTTTAAATTTTTTCATCAATGGCAAAAAAAAACTGATTCCTAAATTCACTACTAGATTCCACGGGGAAAAAGGTTTTTTTGGATGAGCGTAGGGGAGCGTAGTGAGCGAAGGGGAAGATTCCCCTTTCACTACCCTGGAAAAAAAAAACGGAAAGTTTTTTTTTTTTTTTTTTGGCTGTTTTTTTAACACGAAATTTCCGGGTAAAACCCTTACTCCAAACGGGGATGAAATTTTCGGACCCTTCGAAATTTCTAAACTTTTGAACGCCCTTTTTGGGGCGGGAATCGAAAAATTAATTTTTTCATTAAAATCGCAAATTTAAACGTTTTTTTTTGTTTTTTTTTAAAATTTTTTTCGACTTATAACACCTCATTTCTTTATCCGATATAAATGACTTTTTCACCCCAACCCCTAATTTTATGAATTAAAAATATTCCCTGTGGGAAAATTTTAGGGGCAAACGAAAAAATTAAATTTTTTATAAAAATCGAAATTTTACCCGTTTTTTTTTTTTTTTTAAAACAATTTTTTTTTACTTATTACATGCTTTTCCGATTTAAGACTTTTTCATAGAACCCTAATTTTTGAATTAAAAAGAAAGAAATTATGAAATTGGGGCAAATTTTTACACGATCGATTTTAATTTATTTTATATGAAAATCGCAATTTTACGAAAAAATTAAAAATTAAAGTTTATTTTTTATTTAATTTAAATTAATTTAAAAAAAATCTTCAACTGAGTAATGATTTTTACACAGAACAACAGAAAATCCGCATAACACATGGAAGCTCAATGCGTCAATTACGCTCATCCAACAACGCGCCTGAAAAAGCGTTTGCGAAGCTTCCTAGTATCTTATATACATGCATACGTATTTTTTATATGCAAAATAATTTAATATTGAACCTTGACATGTGACATGGTATGATATGACAAAAACGAATCGTTCCAGTGTCAAACGTCAGTGGGACATCAGGGTCAACTCATATTGTCGTGATATAACGAATTGGTCAGGGTAGGGGAAGTTTTATTTTACTGAAATTTAGTTCAGACTTCAGTTTTTAAATGAAGAACTATTAAAAAGATTCCAGTTCCGTTTTTTGTTATATAAAAGTTCGTCAATAATATGATCTAAGTTTTTGAGAAGTATTTTTGTGGAAAATGCTGTCACGTAGTACGTTTTACGAAACGAATGTATTATTTTGGGAGGATTGAGCGGAGGTGTCTCCAGGAAATATACGACGAGGTACGTCAATCTTCTGTGTGATTTTGTCGAAATCAGCTGAACGGGGTGGTTAGGACGGGCGAGCAATTTTTGTTGTTTAAGTTGCGACGCGTTTGCGGATGAGGAATTAGTCGACCAACAGAAATTACTTTCAAATAAACTAAGTTCGTAGGCCTATAGAGTATGGCCTAAGTTCATTGAGAACATCACTAAGTGTTTCTCAACATTGGATGTGGTTTACGACTCCTTTATGAGAGTACCTCGATTATGTATTTTGTAAATTCGTATTTGTTCTCATTCACTTACTAGCCGCACAGAAGTTATTTTTCAAGTGGGGGCGGGGGGTGGAATAAGTTTTTTCGCTTCCTCATGCGCAAGCACTGAATACATCCTTTAGTATTCTGACTAATTAGTATTTCACTTGTTGTAGCCTTTATGATGTACGGCGTGACTGGAGGTCTAGCATTGAATTAGGGGAGGGGGCCTTGGGAGGGAATTCTCATTATCCCCCCTCCCCCCATCACATCTTCTTCCTACGCGCCTGTTCACTAATGGTTTCTCAGTAATTGCAGGGCAAAGAGTATACTGTGATTATTACATTATTTTGCTTATAAAAATAATGACTGCTGCTATCCACAACAATATTTAGGCATATACACTATTTCAAAAGTAATCATTATAACCAGTCGGGATAATAATCATTCATATCTTTTGCGGGAGGCAACTAATTGTAGGGGCCCCCACGGGGTCTGGGGCGAGCCCCAACCACCAGGGGTGAATTTTTTTGCGAGTTATTTTATCCTCAATATGTCTTTTACAGCGATCTGAGGTATTATTTTGAAAGGAAAGAAGAAGTGACCTAGATGTTATTGGATGAGCGTAGCGAGCGTAGCGAGCGAAGCGAAGATTCCATTTCACTACAATGGAGAAAAAAATCCGGAATGTTTTTTTGTTTTTTTTGTTTTTTTGTTTTTGTATTTTTGTGTGTCTGTGAACACGATTCTGGCTAAACCAATACTCCAATTACGATGAAATTTTATGGAGGTCTATGAAATCTCTGAACGAAGAACTGCACGGGGGGAAAAATCGATTGAAAAATTATTTCTCATGAAAATCGCAATTTTACGATTTTTTCGATTTTTAAAAAGATTCTTCGACTTATAACACCTACATGCTTTATCTGATCTTAATGATTTTTGCACAGAACCTTTATTTTATGAATTAAGATATTCTTGTGAAATTTGAGCGCAATTGAAAAAATATTTATCATAAAAATCGAAATTTTACGGGTTTTTTCTTTTTTTAAACAATTCTTTGACTTATAACACCTACATGCTTTATCCGATTGTAATGATTTTTTCGCAGAACCTTAATTTTATGAATTAATATATTAGTATTAAATTTGAGCGCAATCAAGAAATTATTTCTTATAAAAATCTTAATTTTACGATTTTTTTAAATTAATTACGATGAATTAATTAAAAAATTGAAGTTAATTTTTTATTTTATTTTATTCTATTTAAAAAAAATCAACTTCGTAATGATTTTTCCACAGAACAACAGAAAAATCGAATAACACATGGCAGCTCAATGCACCAATTACGCTCATCCAACAACGCGGCGGGACTTAAGCGTTTTCCTAGTAAATAAATATATTGTTGTAATTTTTTACTTCAGATAATTTTGCTGTTTAAGTTTAAACAAAACAAAACAATTAAGGTTTCAATACGTATGTCGAAAAAAAATCTCAATATTTATCCTCTATCTATGTGGATTTTACAGAGATTTGATGCAATGATGAAGTGTCCTTGACGTAAAATTGTCATCTTTGGTCTTTTTTTTCATTATAAAATTGGTTCTCATCACATTGCAAGGGGGGCAACTGCCCCCCTGTGGACGTCTATGACATCACTGGAAATGAAATCAGTTATTGTTTCAGTGACAGAGTTGACTCCAAATACTAATTTATGAAGTTTATGCATTATGGTTGTAATTTGTAGGCCTACTCAGTGGCGGATACAGGGGGAGGGGCGGTGGGGCGATCGCCCCCCCCATGATTATGTCCTTGATCCGCCACTGGGCCCACTTAGACTTAACCCATATAGCTTATACAACTATGTACTATCAATATGTTATTATATGGTAATATTATAGTTCACGTCAGTTTGTAAATACAACTGCAATTGAATGAACAAGACTACAATCTAGATTTATCACAACATTTCCAAATATTCAACTGTTCCCTATAGTGAGAGCTGTAAAGGGAAAAAACACTAGGATATTGCAAATCCGGATACCAGCGCCAAATTTTGCATGGGGGTAGAAAAAAATATAAGAATTAAAAATCCGCCGGGAGGCAAGCGATATCTCACCCCCAACACCTCTAAATCATCCCCTAAATTTAGAATAATTCATAGCTCTTACCCAAAAGAGAATTTTTATTAAAATTACTTATTAAAATTATGTTTTAATGTGTTTTATCCCAATCGGCCTATTCTCATTTCCTAAACTACATTTTTTCAACCCCCATCCCTAATAGTTTATATTATTTTTACCTTGATTTCCAGCATTCACCAGTGAGGCCCCTAGTGAGTTATCAGCATGAAATTTGGCATGATGGTTGTGCTGTCTCATACCCTTTCTTTGTGTTCTTTTCCTTTGTGATCTAGTTTCTGCATTGCGTATTCACTGTCGTTCTGACCTAACCTAACGTCACACTGTTTCGGTAATTTATTTCTTCATGGTTTTTATGTCGTCTCCGAACCACCCCTGCGAGGATGGACATGTGTTAACCTTCCCTTCATCCCGCCAGCACTCTGGGCTGGGTAATACCAACTTAACTCTGTTTATTCTTTTGGTCACTATTGTGTGGTAACGCTATGATTTACATTGTTTTATAATTAGTAGTAGTAATGTTGAATTTAAGTTGTTTTTATTGATTTGTGTTCTTTAAGTCAGTGAATTGTGTGAATCAACATGTCTAATTAGTATTTTAGTTTATTTTGTCTTAATTATATTCTTAGGTTGGTGACAATGTGGGAGGGGGAGGCGGTCAAGTTTGGCTTGGCTTCGAGGGTGTTGTGAAGGCAGTTGGTCTACGGATCCCAGAGAGTACGAACTACGGTTCTGTGCTTCTCATAATTGTGGAATTTTACATTAAATAAACAGTATCTTAAATTAACTTTACATACGTGTATTCATTTAGCACCTCTTCCTTAATTAGCCGGGTGGAGAGTGTAGCAACTGGCGCCCAACGTTAATTACGCAAAGTGGGCATACGTGTACCGCGATTTATTATAAACTTGAAAACTATTTTCGTGTGTATCGGTTGTAGTACTCTACAATCTACGCAAAGTGGACATACGTGTGCCGCGAAGTATTATAAACTGATAAACTATTTTGTGGAGCAGGTGGATATTTGTTTGTGTCTAACAAGCACAGTGTGCATGCTTGTACCGCGAGTTATAATAAACTTGAATACTAATTTTGTGTGAACTGTGAATCGGTTGTAGTACTCTACAATATACGCGAAGTGGACATACGTGTGCCGCGACGTATTATAAACTATAAACTATAAACTATAAACTATAAACTTTTAACTATAAACTATACACTGTAAACTATATTGTGAAACTGTGCTACGAATCCTTTTGTTAAAATGCCTGAAACACGTTCACAGTCAGGGCACGAGGGAAATAACGATGAACAAAATACAATGCAAGTGCAGTCGATTGACCGATTAGAGACGCTCCTCGAAGGTTTCGGCACCTTGCTTGGCACTCTCACGGGGCGTATCAACGCTCTAGAGGCGTCGGGACAAAGCGCGGGCTCTCCGGAAGCCATGACGCCACCGGTTCAAGGACAGGGACAGTCGAGTAAGGTTGCGCATCGCCAGCTGTCCCCACCTGTATTCCCTATCGGTCGACCACCGATCGCGGTTCGATTCCAGGATGATGACAAAGTGCATCCCGTTGAATTCTTGCAAGCCATGGAGTCATACTTTGCTCAAGTGAGTATACCAGAGGGTGAGTGGATACAATTAACCATCGCTCAAATGGATGGCATGCCAGGTGACTGGGGACATGCTTTTAAGGATACATGGCAAGGATGGGAATCGTTCACGGCAGATTTTATAGATATGTTCTGGTCAGAAAACAAACAAGATAAATTGATCGACCAACTCCAAACAAACTTTTACAACCGACAGTCACACAAAACAATGTCTGAGTTTTTCGTTTTGTGGATGAGGAGAATAAAATACTTGACCACGCCTATATCACCACGGTCATTCGTCAGAAGGATGAGACATTTATTTCCGGCCAATGTTGATACTGCTCTGGTGGCGGCCCGGGTTTCGACTCCAGCTGAAATGCTTAATATTTTGCGAGAGTTGGATGACTCGGCAGCAAGCAGGCAACAACGTGGGGGGGACGGACACCAAGGTGGTTACCGGTCTCAACAATTAAAAACGGAGAACAATGTTCAGATGACAACGGGGAGACCTGGCAATACCTACAACAACAACCAATGGAGGGATACCCAAGGCAACGGGAACAACATCCAATGGAGGGAGCGTCAGGGGACTCGCGAGAACCGTTCTCGCCTGAATCATCTGGAGGTGACTCAAGACGTCGCAGGAACTGAGACTTCACACGAGGCGATGGCTGTCCATGAGGCTGCAATCAGCGTTCCCGACAACAGTCAGGGAAACGAATAAACGCTGGACATACGCCTTCTGTGTTTCCAGCTGAAGTGAACTCTTTGAAGGCAAAGCGACAAGATGTAGAAACGGCCCAACATACGATCCGTTGGTGTGGTGGAGATGTGTCCAGTGGATGACCTGTTACGTGAAGAGGACAATAGCCAGGTGGGTGTAAACAATAACACAGTGAAAGCGCCGCGGGTGTTGGCGACCGTTGGTTATCGTGAAAACATTCATGTGCTACTCGACACTGGTAGTGATTTAACATGTATATCAAAATGTTTCTATAATGAACTTGCAGCTGTTAGTCCTAATGTTCCTTTGTTACCCATTCATGGCATAACCGTGGAAGGGGCGTTTGGTTCTGTGCATCGTCACAAACTAAAGTTTCAAACTCTTTTGCCTATTAAATTAAGAACTTTTGTGTATGATGTAGCGATGAATATCGTTCCAAATCTTTCATGCAAATTGATTCTTGGCGCAGATTGGTTTGAACGTAAACGAGCTGTCATAAACTTTGTGACCCATACTTTACACCTTGATGAAACTGTTATACCATTAATTAGTGAGGTTGTGTACACTGATACTGAACAAGTAACTTGTGGTTCAATCAAACTTTGTCTTGCTACGGAAGACAATGGGGAGAAGCCGGAGAGCAAGAGTGACGGTTTTGATTTTTTGTGTGAAGATTATGTGAATGAGAACTGTGTATTATCGTGTCGCCAAGTGCAACTAACGCACAACCCCGAGTGTGGCCTTGTTACGCGTATTGCAGAGAAAGTGCGCGACGTCGAGACCACTGCAACAAATAAACAGCTGCTCACTGAGACTTTGTTGAAACACAAGGCGGTATTCTCAGACGCACCAGGGTGTGTACGCGATTATGTGCATGAAATTCACATGAGTGACCAGCAACCATTTGTGCAACGGTCCTACCCGAAACCTCTTTCTAAAAGATCAGCTGTTGACGAAAAGATCGAAAGTATGGTTGAAATGGGGGTTATCGAACGACGACCTTCGGCCTACTCTAACCCTTTAGTTACGGTGGTCAAAAAGGGCATTGGCTGAATGTGACCACCCACAGCGCAACGTAAGTGACACGTTGGGAGTTTTGGGGAATCGTCAGCACTGGACAAAACGATTTAGAAGTTTTTCGTGATTTTTTTCTATGTACTATTCATAATATTGTTAATCTTAAGAAGTATTACCATGATTAATTTAGGACAGCACTCTTTGAAAATGAACGAAAATCAGACTTCGTCTCATTACCTGTCATTTTGGGGGGGTTATGTGCTGTCTCATACCCTTTCTTTGTGTTCTTTTCCTTTGTGATCTAGTTTCTGCATTGCGTATTCACTGTCGTTCTGACCTAACCTAACGTCACACTGTTTCGGTAATTTATTTCTTCATGGTTTTTATGTCGTCTCCGAACCACCCCTGCGAGGATGGACATGTGTTAACCTTCCCTTCATCCCGCCAGCACTCTGGGCTGGGTGATACCAACTTAACTCTGTTTATTCTTTTGGTCACCTATTGTTGTGGTAACGCTATGATTTACATTGTTTTATAATTAGTAGTAGTAATGTTGAATTTAGTTGTTTTTATTGATTTTGTGTTCTTATAAGTGAGTGGATTGTGTGGATTGACATGTCTAATTAAAATTTAAGTTTATTTTAATCATAATTATATTCTTAAGTTGAAGAAAATGTGAGAGGTGGATGCGGTCAAGTTTGGCTTGGCTTCGAGGGTGTTGTGAAGGCAGTTGGTCTACGGATCCCAGAGAGTACGAACTACGGTTCTGTGCTTCTCATAATTGTGGAATTTTACATTAAATAAACAGTATCTTAAATTAACTTTACATACGTGTATTCATTTAGCACCTCTTCCTTAATTAGCCGGGTGGAGAGTGTAGCATGGTACATAATAACCTGTAAAATAATAATCCGCAGGAAGGCAAGCGATATTTTACCCCTATTGTTCTCTACCACCCTTAACTTTAAGAAAAACGTAAGGTAGTATTTAATACATTTTGAATATTTCAATTGCTGATTAAAATTATGTGTCGATGTGTTATAGTCCAGTCAACAAATCATTCATACAGAACAAACAATTTTTTCACCCCCAACCCTAATAATTATACTTTTAGTGACAAACACTGTTTATTAAGTTACCAACATGAAATTTGGCATGGTGGTAGATAAAAATATAAGAATTACTATTCCGTTGAGAGCCAAACGATATTTCACCCCTAGTGCCCTCTATCATCCATTAAATTTGGAATTGGTACTAGGTCGTACTGTATACATTGTAATTATTAAAATTATTCAATAATATTATGCTCAAGCATGTTTTGATCCAATCAACCTAATTTCTCATGTTTTTTCTACCCCCACCCCTAAAAGTGATTTTTTTTATCAACACTTACCAACATGAAATTTGGCATGGTGGGAGATAAAAATATAAGAATTACTATTCCGTTGAGAGTCAAACGATATTTCACCCCTAGTGCCCCCCATCATCCCTTTAAATTGGAATTGGTACTAGGTCGTATTCAATACATTGTAATTATTAAAATTATCCAATAATATTATGCTCAAGCATGTTTCGATCCAATCAACCTAATTTCACATGTTTTTCTACCCCCGTCCCACACCCCTAAAAGTGATTTTTTTGATCAACACTTACCAACATGAAATTTGGCATGGCGGGAGATAAAAATAAAAGAATTACTATTTCGTTGAGAGGCAAACGATATTTCACCCCAAGTACATCCCTTAAAATTGGAAAGAGTGGTGGGGTGGGGGTAGAAAAAACATCAGAAATTAGGTTGATTGGATCGAAACATGCTTTAGCATAATATTATTGGATAATTTTAATAATAACAATGTATAGAATACGACCTAGTACCAATTCCAAATTTAAGGGATGATAGAGGGCACTAGGGGTGAAATATCGATTGCCTCTCAACTGAATAGTAATTCTTATATTTTTATCTACCACCATGCCAAATTCCATGCTGGTGAGTGTTGATCAAAAAAATCACTTTTAGGGGTGGGGGTAAAAAAAACATGAGAAATTAGGTTGATTGGATCGAAACATGCTTTAGCATAATATTATTGGATAATTTTAATAAAAACAATGTATACAATACGACCTAGTACCAATTCTAAATTTCAGGGATGTTAGAGGGCACTAGGGGTGAAATATCGTTTGCCTCTCAACGGAATAGTAATTCTTATATTTTTATCTACCACCTTGCCAAATTTCATATTGGTAACTTACTAAACAGTGTTTGTCACTAAAAGTATAACTATTAGGGTTGGGCGTGAAAAAATTGTTTGTTTTGTATGAATTATTTTTTGACTGGACTCTATCGACACATAATTTTAATCAGCAATTGAAATATTCAAAATGTATTAAATACTACCTTACGTTTTTCTTAAAGTTAAGGGTGGTAGAGAACAATAGGGGTAAAATATCGCTTGCCTCCCAAGGGATTATTATTTTTCAGGTTATTATGTACCATCGTGCCAAATTTTATGCTGATAACTCACTAGGGGCCTCACTGGTGAATGCTGGAAATCAAGGTAAAAATAATATAAACTATTACTGATGGAGGTTGAAAAAATGTAGTTTAGGAAATGAGAATAGGCCGATTGGGTTAAAACACATGAAAACATAATTTTAATAAGTAATTTTGATAAAAATTATTTTTTGGGTTAGAGCTATGAATTATTCTAAATTTAGGGGATGATTTAGGGGGTGTTGGGGGTGAGATATCGCTTGCCTCCTGGCGGATTTTTAATTCGGATATTTTTATCTACCCCCATGCAAAATTTGGCGCTGGTATCCGGATTTGCAATATTTTTCCGTTTACAGCTCTCACTACTACCCTAATCATAAAAAAAAAACTGTTGACGCTCTCTCACTTCGCAAATCCTCTCCTGGCGATGCGCAGAGAAAAACGGCAAACTGAGATGTATTCAAGATTTGGGAAATAAACATTTCTAAGTTGTATTCGGCACCAAAACGACATGTAGATCGCAGCACTGGCGGCGCGCTACGTCACAACATGGCTGGCTTAATTGTGATTCCGGGCTGGAGCGTATATGGCGCTAACAAGTGTTAGTCGCGCCGGTTATGACAATTCGGGGATTATTTCCGATCTGTTCACTCACATTTACCTTTCTCGCACACGCATTAAATACAATATGTATATTTTCATCTACGGTTTGCATTTTTTATGCTCTTATACAACCACAAGTAGGCGTAATTGCGTAGGTAGGCCAACTATAGCCAAAATTGAACCTTCCTATTCCTATATTTCTGAATGGGATAGGGATGAAATGTAAAATATTATATAATAAGTTGGGTATATTATGTTTGAGCGTAAGAATATCCAGAAAATAATTAATAAGCAGATTATTATTTATTATTTAATTACTACTATAAGTAAAGTTGCCCACCAAAATTAGTTTTGGTCTAAGGAATTAGGCCTATTACCAAATTTGAATTTAGAATGTTAAGTTTTTAAAGTGAAACGAGTCTGTTGTATCAACAAATATATTGCTCAAGTGCAAGGTACAATATTTAACGTTTTGTAATAACAATAAATAGTACAACTTGTATTATTTTCATCATATTCCCTGAAAATGTCAATAAATAAGGCCTACATCTATGCTATAATCCGGATGTTGTCAATTTGTAATCATCGACAAAGTGTGCTTTATTCAGAACATGACGAAACTTCTAAAAATACTTGGCTGCAGAAATTGGTATTATGAAAAATGTTCATTGAAAACGATTTTTCCGAATTTATTACTATACATAGGCCGACCTTTTTTTGTTGTTGATAAAAACGCACTACAGTGTAGTAATTTTGAGGTAGCCCATCACATACGAAACAAATTGAATGTAGGCCTATGTGCTATGTAGGCCTGTATGTGTAACAATTGGGAACGGTGTGATAGCCTATTGGCATAAGCATGAATTAAAATTATTGTCTGAAATTGTAAAACGCGATTTAATATGAGTGTCGGTGACGGGCAAAAAACAATAAGTATATAATTATTAAAAAATGAACATAAATAAATAATAAATCTATCAAACACAACGGGAAAACTCAGTGGGTGACACCATACTGTCTTCTGACTATATGTTTTCGGACTTTATCCCTGGACTTAAATGTAAGAATAATGTTTTTATTAAGAGTAGGCCCTACCGAAATTTAAATTGAGATCACGATAATTTAAAAGTTGTTATTTAAGTGTAAAGAGTTGTATTTTAAAAGAGAAATGTAGGCCAATGCTGAACCATTCGAGACATAACCCTTGCGTCAGGTGTCCATTTTATGGTGCACTTACCCCATTCTTTCATTTAAAATTTGTTTTCTTGTGATAACCATAGCACAAAATATATTTCTTTATTTTATTTCTAACGTTCAACATCCGTAAACAAAACGTATCACGCCGAAAACTCAACTTTTTAGTTACATCTACACGTTCTTCCACGTTATTTGCCGCTGTATCTACCTGAGTGATCACTACTGCTAGGGTTCTACGTTCCGCCAAAAGGGCCGCGCTAGTGTGCATTTTGGTGCCGAATAGAAATGGTAATTAGGATCACCACTGGCCAAGT
The DNA here is from genome assembly GCA_024449915.1 of Sweltsa coloradensis. Lineage (NCBI taxonomy): Eukaryota > Metazoa > Arthropoda > Insecta > Plecoptera > Chloroperlidae > Sweltsa > Sweltsa coloradensis. Next base: position 153,646 of record JAMZAV010002308.1, on the reverse strand, counting down.
CGGTTTGGATCCTTGTGCGGTTGTCTTTTGTTACCTAGTTCGTACAAATGGCAAGCCTTTCTTTGATGGTGTCTGCAGCATCGATGGTCTGCAGGTGGTTTGGAAGCGGGTGGCGGCGGGGGGGAAGGTAGGAACGTAATACAGACATAACCTCTACCGTCATGGCTTTCTCGTAGTTCTAATAGTGACAGCAAAATTTGAACACGCTCTCTGGTGCCAACCACTCTTAAGAAATCATGTCTGTAAAGTTTCGTCTACATTGGTTAGTATCATCTACCTCAAATAATTGCAAAGGTATTGCCGCGCTCTAATTGTACTCACACACACACACACACACTCACTCACCACTCATCACTCACTCACTCACTCACTCACTCATACATACACACATACATACATACATACATACATACATACATACATACATACATACATACATACATACATACATACATACATACATACATACATACATACATACATACATACATACATACATACATACATACATACATACATACATACATACATACATACATACATACATACATACATACATACATACATACATGCATACATACATCATTAAACTTGGTGCATACCAACACACATACTTGGTGCATATTTGGTCGCTAGCCGTGCTCTAAAAAAAGATCTAGTGCCGTTTGAGTTGCATTGTAGACTTTGTCGCTTCGCTCCTACGCCTAAAAAGGACAATTCTAAATTTTTTATTCAAGGAACACTCCCGTAGGTGTAATTGATTGACCCCAGTCGACCGGCAATCTGGAGATCGGGGTTCGATACCCCGTCAAGATGGATTTTAATTAGTTTCTGGATTGACTTACATAAAAGGAATAGAATAGACGTTGAATAAATAAATAAAGTTCACACGAACATTTTGATTAAACGAGGGAGCGCAGCTACTGAGTCTTAAAACGCAAGTCGAACGGGTCTTCGTCCTGTTTGTTGGATGAGCGTTGCGAGCGTAGCGAGCGAAGCGAAGATTCCATTTCACTACACTGGAGCAAAAAATCCGGAATGTTTTTTTTTCTTTTTTTTTCGTTTTGTATTTTTGTGTGTTTGTCCACTCGATTCCGGCTAAACCGATACTCCAATTTCAATGAAATTTTCTGGAGACCTTTTAAATCTCTGAACTTAGAACTGCACGGGACGAAAAATTGATAGAAAAAATATTTCTCAAATTGCAATTTTACGATTTTTTTCGATTTTCTTGTTTTTTTCTGTTTGTATTTTTGTGTGTTTGTAAACACGATTTTGGCTAAACCGATACTCCATTTGCGATGAAATTTTATGGAGACCTTTTAAATCTCTGAACTTAGAACTGCACGAGACGAAAAATTGATCGACAAATTATTTCTCATGAAAATTGCAATTTTACGATTTTTTCGATTTTCTTGTTTTTTTCTGTTTGTATTTTTGTGTGTTTGTTAACACTATTCCGGCTAAACCGATACTCCAATTGTGATGAAATTTTCTGGATGCCTTTAAAATCTCTGTACTTAGAACTGTCATCTTTTTAGGCGCGATCGAAAACTTATTTCTCATGAAAATCGCAATTTTACGATTTTTTTCGTTTTTATTTTTTGTTTTTATTTGTATTTTTGTGTGTTTGTTAACACGATTTCGCCTAAACCGATACTCCAATTGCGATGAAATTTTATGGAGGCCTTTGAAATATTTGAACTTAAACCTGCCACTTTTTTGGGTACAATCGAAGAAATATTTCTCATGAATTTTTTTACTTTAACGATTTTTTTAAAAATTTTAGTGCGATATTTTCGTGACATTTGGGCCGATTCTGACCAGATGGGTGGGGCTACAACGTTAATATTTTACATGAACATTAAGGTTATCGTGATGTATTGCTTTCTGAAAGAAAAATTAAAAAAGTTAGCTAGAATCCATGGAATAAAGTTTTTAATATGAGTTTTTTTAGGTTTGTAATAACAATTAACAAGTAACAATAGAAAATTGACAACAATCACCTACAATGCATTTAAAAAGCACTTGCAAAGGAAAAGTGGTACTTCGCAAACTAAAAACTGACAAAAACGCTCATCCATCAACGCGGCGGGACCTAAGCTTTTTCCTAGTTTTACAGACATCAATGACCAGGCGATGATACTGCGAATTGCTTACCTGAAGAGCAAAATCCGTTGCGATTTTAACCTACAATAAAATAATAAATTGAAAATAAGCTAAAAATATGAAGCATTTAATTTGACGACAATGCTTTTGTTCTTAAAGTAATAATTGCTATCGTATCATATTTTTAATGTCAGGGTGTGAGTGTGACCAATATGTACTGAATCTTGCAAGCTCCACGTTATCCGAAATCCCACTCGGAGATTGAGTAAACCTCGCATTCTTTAAAGCTACTTCCGGAGCTGTCATTTTGTGCCGGGTCTAGTCCGGATCGGCCACACGGTCCTTAGTTCCCCATATTTCCAGCATTCATTGTTTTTTTAGTCCGCCACTGTAGTCGAAAAAAAATTGGGCCCAAAAGATTGGCCTATTTTTTCGTGTTGCTCACAAAATTCCCCGGCCGTAGAGTTCCTCTCGGGTTTAGGGAAAACGAAGTCATGTGGTCAACCGGCTCGTTATGTTTGCCTCAGCCGCCGCCGTGCAGCGCTATGGGCCATGTTGACATGACACAATGAACGATGACAAAGACGACGACGACCGCGACGTGAGAAACCCCCTTCCTCCCCTTACCCATGGCTGGTTCTGACCAGCATGGGCTCCTCCTCCCCCCCCCTCCTAGGCTAGAGTGGTGCATTATGACCTAACGGTTGACGCGTCCTTAATCCAAATAAACCAAAAAAAAACCTCTACCCAACTATTACTGCTCTAAGGTACATACCACATCCTCAGGTATATAAGTACTAACTTATGATAAGATTATATAAATTATTCCCGTTCTTGTGTTCTAGGCAAACTCCCTGAAATAAAATGGTTGCATGGTGGCGTTCATTTCATCCCTACCATGCCCAAAACACCGGGAGGGAAAATCATGAAGAGAGTTCTGCGCGCTTCCGTGTCTCATGAGGACGACTTATAGAAGATCAATAAACAATCGACCTAAAATTATTTCTATAATAGTGTTGTAAGCAACATAAATGAATCGTTGGACAAGGTGATAGAAGTTAAGGTATGGGGTTAGGAAGACATTGATGGATAAATTTGTAGAGAAGAAGATGCAAGTTGTATGCCTAAAGAATGGCGTCGGTCAAGTTGCGGACGCAAATATTGGCAAAGATGGCGGAATCGTCTCCAGCGATACTGTTTGAAGATCAATGGAAACGAAATACAAGCAAAACCAAGTCCCAAATTTGTCGAATAAATTATTCTAACACTAAAAGAGCATGTCTAGATAGAAAGCAGCATCACTTATAAAATTTTGTGTTTTGGGCAACCTGCAACGTATATAGTGGTCAAAAGTAGAATTATTTACCGTCCACTTGGCACTTTGTAGTGGCGGTAACAAGAGGCAATCCTTTGCTGTGGGTCGCGGGTTCAAATTTTACTCGATTTTATGAACTTTTTTTTGCAATTTTTTAATCAACTTTTCACGTTTCTTGCCTGCTTTACCGTATGTTGGTACAAACATTTTTGTTAAAGTATTCATATTCTGATACAATAAAAGTGAGGGTCGACATTTGCGTCACATCCAGAGAATATGCAACTTAACCGAAATATCTAGCGACTTGCGGACGCAAGTCTGCTAACAAAACTACCTTTGTGCATACGGTTCTGATAGCCCTAAGATTTAACATAAATGGATTAAGTCCGCCATTTTTAACGAGACGCAACTTTGCGCCGGTAAATCATTGTGCAAGAGGGGGAAAATGATGAAGTTAGAGATGAGCCCGGCGACCTCGTGACGTGACCTTAGCTCATTTGTAGCGGTTCTGATATACCCGATATGTAGGTAACAATGAAAATGGAATCACAATTATTAAATCAATAAAAGCCAGTGAATGAATTATTTGCATGTAAGAAAAGACGATTGATTTCTCAAGTTGCATAGTTGAGATGAAATTTAACATACTCTTATTAGATCCGAAGTTACATTCATAAAATAAATTAAATTAACCTAACACTGAATTACATTTTTCCTCACTAAATCACTAACTTTCTTCTTTAGAGAATCACTGTCTCCTTCCTTATTGGCCCAGTGACTTGGATAAGGTTGACAAGCTACATTTATTTATTTTAATGTATTTTTCTCGACACTCGGCGAGAAGGCCATTGTAGGGCTCAATTCCCTCTTTAGCCTGTATTAGCGTTACAATGGTACAACAAACAACGAACAACAAACATAAGTTGCAAGTAAACAAATACATAATTTAGAAAACAAGATGTCATTCAGCCATAACTGAGAACATGATTTTTAAAGATAACATAATAAGTTTTAAACAAATACAGTAGTCAAAGTATGGTCAAGCTACATTTATGAAAGAAGTTTCCATATAATCATAAGGTTTTATTGACTTGAAGTCTCTCCAGCGAGTGTACAACCAATTTAAAAATAGATCTAATTGAATTAAATAAAACTGTATTTACTTAATATTTTCCCCCTATGTTATATAAATATGGTCTGTCATATTATGAATTCATAGATAGATATAGAACATATTTTTATTTTGCTTTTTCAAGAAAAAGTAATGCGATATCAGTACGCATCTAAGGTGGTTATCATTTGGTTCTAGTAGTAGTTTTTCTTACAATGGTAGTATCAACTGTGTTACATGAAATATTAATTGTATGAGAATGTGAATTGTAACATTGTTGTTTATCATTAAAAATTAGAAACAATAGAAACAATTTACAATTACACATAAACAGCTTGAAACACGCATACAAGTTTGTCTCTACGTCTATGGCAACAATACATTTACATTTGGCAAAGATACTGTCAAACTGTCAAAATATACCATATTAATTTTGAGGCATATAAAAGCAAAAGAGTCTTTCTCCATTTTCTTAAATGTTGGGAAATGACAAAAAACCAATAACCTCAAAAAAACAGTTAGCATTAAAATGGGCATGGAGAAAGATTTGTTTGCTTCTCAGCATGTTTTTCTTTGTCAAATATACACAGGAGAAAATTTTTTTGCTTCTAAACGACTCAATCGTGCCACAGACATTGTTTTTTGCTTTATTTTGGTGTATTTGGCTCATTTTCGATTTTTGTGGAGAAAGACTCTTTTGCTTTTATATGCCTCTTTTGTTTGTTTATGATCATTGCTATGTAACCAATGTAATAAAACGTTTGTTAAATGTGTTTTTATTTATTTTGAGTGTACTGCAGCTTATTTAGTGTGCGAAAGTGTGTTTTTTTGCGCTCTTACAGTAAATAGTAGAAGATGGGAAATTCGAAATATTTCAATCGTAAATATCTCGTAAAGTTATTCCGTGACATGTGTTTTGTGTTGCAATTTATTATCAGGCATACTTCCAAGAATACGCACCAGGACACACGGTCTAATTTTTTGGGTCTAAAAAATTACGTGTAATTGGATGAGCGAAGCGAAGACTTTAATTTCACTGACCCCCAAAAAATTTAACTCGGGTGTTTTTTTTTTTTTTTTTCTGTCTGTTTGTTAGCTAACTACGAGGCAAACTGCATATCCGATCTTAATGAAAATTTGAGGGGACCTTCAAAATTTTTGAACTCAGAGGTGTATTGTTTTTGGGTACAATCGAAGAAATATTTCTCATAAATATCGTACTTTTACGTTTTTTTTCGATTTTTTTTTCGATTTTTCGTGCCATTTGGGCCAATTCTGACCAAATGGGTGGGGCTAAAACGTTCATATTATACATGGACATTAAGGTTATGGTAATGTAGTACCTTTTGAAAGAAAAAAATTGAAAAAGTTAGCCAGAATCTATAGAAATAAAGCTTTTAATATAAGTTTTTTGATTTTTTGTGCGATATTTTCGTGCCATTTGGGCCAATTCTGACCAAACGGGTGGGCCTACAACGTTCATATTATACATGGACATTAAGGTTATGGAAATGTAGTACCTTTTGAAAGAAAAATTTGAAAAAGTTAGCCAGAATCCATAGAAATAAAGCTTTTAATATAAGTATTTTACGGTAAATAACAAACAACAACAACAACAACAACAACAACAACAACAACAACAACAACAACAACAACAACAACAACAACAAGAAGCAACAACACAATTAACAAGTAACAATAGAAACTTCACAACAATCACCTACAATGCGTAGGCAGCAAAACAAAGCACTTGCAAAAGTAAAGATATCCCACGCAAACTAAAAACTTAAAAAAGCTCATCCATCAACGCGACTAAAAAAAGCGTTTGCGAAGCTTCCTAGTTTTTAGACATTTCGTCTAACCACCTTTGGTCTAATCCGATATTTCGACTAATACGTAATTTCGTAAGAAAGTAATTTTTGTATGGACCGTTATTTCGTCTTAAGTAATTTTTGTCTTGACCGTCGGTTCGTCTAAGTTGGCACAGCAGTTTCCAGAAGCTTATATTTTCATATCACGCATAAAACATCTCAAGAAAGATCAGAGGGAAACAGAAGTCATAATGACAGAGGTAGCAGATGGACATAACACAGTAAAGCTATCACGCTAACCGCTTTCCAGCAACAAATTGAAAATATTGTACGAAATTATTAAAACTAGGAAGCTTCGCAAACGTTTTTTTTAGTCGCGTTGATGGATGAGTTTTTTTTTAGTTTTTAGTTTTAGTGGGATATCTTTACTTTTGCAAGTGCTGCCTACGCATTGTAGGTGATTGTTGTCAAGTTTCTATTGCTACTTGTCAATTGTTAATATTTACCGTAAAAAACTAATATTAAAAGCTTTATTTCTATGGATTCTGACTAACCTTTTAAACTTTTTCTATCAAAAGGTACATCATCATAACGTTAATGTCCATGTGAAATATGAACGTTGTAGCCCCACCCGTTTGGTCAGAATCGGCCCAAATGTCACGAAAATATCGCACTAAAAATCGAAAAAATCGTAAAAGTACGATATTCATGTGAAATATTTCTTCGATTGTACCCAAAACAATACACCTCTAAGTTTAGAGATTTCGAAGGTCTCCTCCAATTTTCATAAGATCGGATATGCCGTAATTTTCATAAAGATCGGATATGCCGTTTGCCTGGTAGAGAGCTAACAAACAGACAGAAAAACAAACCCAGGCTAAATTTTTTTGGGGCGAGTGAAATTGAAGTCTTCCCTTTGCTCATCCAATTACAAGAATAACAACGACATTATACAATGTTTTAAAGCTGTGAGTTACAAAGTAACTTTATTTAGTGAGGAAGTAGTGCCTGATGAGGAAAAAATGATTGTACTACATTGGTTTTAGATTGATTAATTTGGTAACACTGTTTGTAAAAATATAGAACAATTTTATCGCATCAATTTTTTTGTATTACCCTATTCTAAAATTATGGTTTTTATATAAACATTTTGGGTTTGTTTGTTGCATACATAGAAATAAAATTAGTTTCTTATTAAAGGGGCTATTACTACCAAAAATAATTTTTTACCACACATCTATAGCATGATACTACACTAAAATAACCGTTTAAAAATGACATCTTGTAACTGTGATTTTACACGATTTTTTTTTAGTTTTTTGATCTTGGAATTGAAAATGGAATGAATGAAAATTGAATGAAATTAACATCGTGTCTTGAAACTGTGCATAAATATACAATAAAACCCTCACAAATAGCATTCCAAAATCACACCCTTTCGTGGTAATCAGCTTATTTTGACCAAACCACTTGCCCAAATTACAAAACACAAAATGGCGGATTTACAGAAAAGGCTGCCGAGTACGTCAATAACGACCAAAATGTTATTGGATCAAAATAAGATCACGGGACATAAAGATCATCCCCATGTTATTTCTTATGAGAGATTTTTGTGGATGGGACCCAGCTCGAAAAAAGTCAAGTTTGACAATTTTTTTTCTGGGCCATGGTGGACCCAATAATTTTTCTGTCACTTTCTTAATTCATAACGAGTTGGTCTGATTGAAAAATATTTTTTGAGTTTAGCTGGTGAATACCTCTTTAATTCACATACATTTTTTTACACGTTCTAAATGCATTTAAGTAGAAATTTAAATTTATACCTATGTATTTGGGAGATTAGACCAAATGTTTTATTAGACCACAATACATACTAAACAATAGAACTGTAGATCATAAAATACTAGACGAAATGTCCAGTTATATACGATGTAAAGCGGTGAAGACAAATGGATTGATTACACCAAATGTCCGTAGACAATAGAGTCTGCGCACCCAAGAATAATAAATATAAATTTTTGATCATTTTAATTTATGTTAAGTTATGATGGAGAGACTTTAAGTGATAATTCATAGCAGTGAGAGCTGTAAAGGGAAAACGGCAAGAATATTGTAAACCCGCCAACCAGTGCAAAATTTGGCATGGGGTAGATAAAAATATTAGAATTAAAACATTCACAGGATGCAAGTGAAACCTCACCCCCTAAATCATCCCCTTAATTTAAAATAATTTATTGCTCGAACAGAAATAATTTGAATTTAAATTAGTAGCAAAATTATGTTTTAATGTGTTGTTATCCAATTGGTCCACTCTCATTTCCTCAACCACATTTTTTCAACCCCCACGCCTAATGGTTTATATTATTTTTACCTAGATTTTCAGCACCTAATGAATCAGCATGAAATTTGACACATGGAGGTACATAATAATCTGAAAAATAATAATTCGCCGGGTGGCAAGCGATATTTTACCCCTACTGTTCCTTACCACCCTTAACTTTGCGGAAATTGATGCTACTCTTCTGCCATGGCTAATTTATTAAAGAGAAGCAAATAACTACACGTATGTAGGTAGAATTAAAGAACAAGTTTATTGAACACTGAATTATTACTATTATTATGAAGAGGCACCAAACACGTAATATGTACCCTTCAAGAACTGTTCGCGCACTTCTACTTTGAATTCTCCCCGCCTGAATTACGTACTCTCCTTTCCTTATTCACCCATCCTTAACTAGGTGGCGTGCGCATCTATTATTCACAACAATTGCTGAAAAAGAGTTTGTCAGCACCCGACTTGCAACGGCGATCAGCTCGTGCAGTCGTAGTTGCAAGTGCTAATTCAAGTCATTGACTCAAGTGTTCACCTGGCCGCGCTACTTAGTACGAGTGCATTCTCTCTACGCTCTCACCCATCTCTCTGAGGGTAAACTCACGTGTGTTTATTTATATTAGGAAAACGCTTAAGTCCCGCCGCGTTGATGGATGAGCGTTTTGTAAGTTTTTAGTTTGCGTGGGACCACTTTTCCTTTGCAAGTGCTTTGTGAAAGCATTGTAGGTGATTGTTGTCATGTTTCAATTGTTACTTCTTAATATTGATATTATAAACCTAAAAAAAATCATATTAAAACCTTTATTCTATGGATTCTGGCTAACTTTTTCAACTTTTTCCTTCAAAAAGCAATATATAACCATGACTTTAATGTCCATGTGAAATATGAACGTTGTAGCCCCACCCGTTTGGTCAGAATCGGCCCCAAATGTCACGAAAATATCGCACTAAAAATCGAAAAAAATCGTAAAAGTGCGATATTCATGAGAAATATTTTTTCGAAGATACCCAAAAACGTGGCACGTCTAAGTTCAGAGATTTCGAAGGTCCCCTTCAATTTTCATCAAGATCGCTTATGCCGTTTGCCCGGAATCGTGCGAACAAACAGACAAAAAACAAACAAACAAAAACAAAAAACAAAAAAAACAAAAAACATCGGTGCTAAATTTTTTGAGGGGTCAGTAAAATTGATGTTTTCGCTTCGCTCATCCAATTATACTAACAATACTCTCTCGCAAGTTTTAAAAGTATTGCACCACTCCACGCTGTTCTACTGCCCGCTGAGTGCTTCATCCATTGCCAGCACGTCCGACAATCAATACGAATTATCAGGTAAGTGATTAATAGCTCTGATTCACGGCACTCTTCCTCGGGACATATTTTAACCTATATTTCTTCTCCAATACAGTCCACTGCTTTCTCGTTCTCGCTGTACTGCCCAAGTACAGTTTTTGGGGACTTTTTTGTCCCACGATAGGTCTCATTCTGACCTAAGCGCATACATAATTTTTGGTCCTCGCGAACCGAATCAACAACAATTGAAACAATAGGTGCTCATTTCTCGTTGTTGTTCTAATTGTAAAGGTCTCTGGTAATTTCATTGTTCAGTTCCGCCTCGTATAATACGGACTTGTCGCCAGGTTCTCTCTCGTTCATCACCTCTCGAGTCAGCACTTTCTATCGTAGCTCGCGCTCGCATCCGTGAATGAACGCACGTGCTTGCAAAAGTCATTCACACCGCCTCTTAGCTAAACAATATTATTGTTTCAGCGCGATGTGATCTCTATCATATTGGATGTTCCATTTAGAATATTTCAATCGCATTCATTGCTGGATTCACACAATTGTTCAATATTTTAATAGTTGTAGGCTTATAGCTTTGTAATTGTGGCTTTCTAATTTCTTAACTTATTATCGGCATTCGTGCTTTCTCGACACACGTGCTTTCTCAGCATCCGTTCTTTCTCTAAGCTCGTGCTTTCTCGGCGCTAGTGCTTTCTCAACACAGGGCTTTCTCAGCACTCTCAGCGCTTGTGCTTTCTCAGCGCTCATATGTTCTTTCATTTTTTGATTGCCCATGTGCAATTCGAGTTCTTGAGCTCCCCCCCACCCCCCACCCTCCCCCCTTGTACTTGTCATTCGTTTTCTGTTTTCTGTTGCACTGCAGTTTGTTTAATATTAAATAATGACAGAACGACAGCAACAAATTGCCTTGTCTCGAACCAAAACTAGAGAAGAGGTTTTCTCAGCAGCCCAATGTATTTATGAATCATTTAAAAATCTGAAGCATGATGATGTTCATATTTACAAACCTCGGTACGAGGAACTCACTTCTCTACAAAATGATTTCAAGAAAGTTCAAGAGGAAATCATCGATTTTAATTCGAAACTCGATAAAACGGTTACGCCCATCGAGGTGTCAGCCGTACGAGTAAGCTTTGAGGACCTTATATTCGCGGCTCAGAAGCGCTTTCTTAACGCATCGAAACCATCTGATGTTGGTACACAGGGTGCGAATTGACGGGGGGGATGGGGGGGATTTCCCCCCCTCTGGTAATTTCATCCCTGGCTCTGTTTTACTGAAAGGTATCCCTGCCGGGGATGGCTAAATCCCCACCTCTGGATTCCCATCTCATCTCATAACACATCAAGTGACTTTATCTCTTAATGTTAATAAATAATGCGTCAATTTACACATATTCCTTTCAAAATAATACCTCAGATCGCGTCTAATACCATCTTGAGAGCAATAATACCCCCAAATATTTTCCTCAGATCGCTTCTAAGGCCATCTCAAGGGCAATAATACCCCAAAAAAAATTCGCCTCCGGCGGATGGGGCTTCGCCCCAGACCCCGGTTTACCAACGAAAGTACTATTTTAAGCCATCCCCCCCCTCTGCAAAGTCGTTAATTCGCACCCTGTTGGTACACCCGTGGTCGTGCATCAACCAGCGGTTGTCAACTCGATCACTTCGCTCCCTAGCATTAAATTACCAACTTTTAATGGTGATCTCGCTCATTAGCCCGAATTTTACTCTTTGTTTCACTCGTTTGTCGATCAGAATACTGCACTAAATAATAAACAGAAGTTCCATTATTTGAGGTCAACTCTTCAGGACACGGCGCTGGCAACTATATCAAATTTCGCCATATCCACGGACAACTACCCTCTCGCTTTAAGGCTTTGATCAATCGTTATCAGAACAAACGCTTACTTGCCGCCATGTATGTACAAGTGCTGGAGTTTGTGCCTTTGAAATCAGGCAATCATGCCTCGCTACAGCAGTTTCTCAATGTCCATAGAAGCTCTGTGGACGCTCTCAAAGGGTTGGAAATTGATGATCTCGGTGATTTCTTGATTCTGTGACTCACTCTATCACATCTGGATCAGCATACGCGTAAACAATTTGAGTCCAAATGTTCTTCACATGAGACGCCCACTTATGAGCAATTGATTTATTTTTTTGAAGAACAGAGTCGTACTCTTGTGCTATGCGGACTAGATCATTCCTCTACCGCAACCTCTACTAAGCTCAAGCCTACCAACGCTGCTAACCCATTCACTCCAACTCGGAAAATTCATTCATTGCTCGTCTCAAAACCGTCTCCTGTTGCCCAGTCCTGGCGCACACAGCCACGCTTGCCTGTTCCAAGTCGCTCCGCTCGCTCGTGTCCAGCTTGTGACGGCGATCACACTCTATACAGCTGCCCCAGATTTCTCAAGCAGTCAGTGGAAGAAAGATACAATACTTTGCGTAATCTGAAGCGATGTTTTAATTTTTTGGGTAAACATGAGAAGAAGCATTGTCTATCAAAAAGCTCGTGCCGTGAATGCCATAGTAAACACCATCACTCGTTGCTACACTCAGCGAACACGACCTCCCACTCGGTCAGCGCCTCAGCTGACACTCGCCCACTGCAGGACAACAATCCTACAGTGGGGCTCGCCCTGGCTTGCAAACTCAAAGTCAGTCAGCCACTCAAGCGCACAGCTATCCTCGGTACTCTACGAGGTCTTATCAGAGATCACTCTGGGATATTTCAACCATTTCGCGCAGCCCTCGATTCAGGCTCTCAAGTGTCTGCAATCACACGTTCTATCTGGCAAGTCGTTTCGGCTTGAAAATGCAATCCAGCATCGTGGAATTGTCCGGCAATGGACACGCGTCCGCCCTAGTGCACGGCGTTGTCCACTGTGACATCGCCTCGCGCTTCAAAACCTCACCGTTCTTTCGGCGTTGAAGCACGAGTCCTGTCCACTATCACTGGCCACATGCCAGCGAACTCATTAGCTCTAGAAGTTTTCGAGAGATATCGAGGTCTCTCTCTAGCCAATGACAAGTTCCACATCTCAGATCAAGTCGACTTCCTCATAGGCGCCGATCTCTACCTCGACGTTGTTCCAGGAAATGGGGATGTGTTAATCAAACGCAGTCCTTCAGCTCTAAATACTGCTTTTGGCTGGGTGGTACTAGGTCCGATTCAAACATCGGACACTGACTCTCACTCACCTCTATCTTTGCTCACGAGTTCCTCGGGCTTAGACCGAACTCTCCGCCTCTTCTGGGAGTCCGAGGAGATACCTCGTCCTCAACACAAGGATCCAGAAGATCAGTTATGTGAAGATCATTTCGTGTCTTCCCTTAAGCACGATGCGAATGGACGTAATTCAATTTCGCTTCCATTCAAACCATCGGTTTCACCTCTCTGCTCAAACCGCACCGCCGCTTATCAAAGTTATTTGAGCTTAGGGCGACGCCTGAGACGAACCCCTGAGCAAAATGAAGCATATCAGCTCTTCATGAAGGACTGTGTCTGTGCTAATCACATGCAAGCTGCTCCTCAACCTGCTGATTACGTGATTCCTCATCATTGTGTGCACAAGCTCACCAGTTCGAGCATGAAGCTCCGCGTCGTCTTCAACGCTTCATGCCAAGAGAAGCATGGCGTCTCTCTCAACCACAACCTCTATAGCGGACCGAAGATTCAAGCCGATCTTCCCTCCATCCTGACACCATTCAGGACTCACGCTGTGGCCATCTGCGCTGACCTACGACAAATGTATCGGCTGATTCTTGTTCATCCTGAAGATCGAATTCACCAACACATACTCTGGCGTCCATCACCTGACTCTCCTGTCGTCGAGTACCAGCTCAACACAGTCACGTACGGCCTCACGCCCTCTGCGTTCTTAGCACAAAACGTGCTCTCTCAACTGGTGATCGACGAAGGAGATCGCTTTCCGCTTGCTGCTCAAGCCATCAAGCATCAAATGTACATCGATGTCCAAATCATCATCGGATGTCATCGGTGTCTCTGGCGCTAGTGATCCCGCCCAGGCTCGCTCCTTGCAATCTGAATTGCAAGCACTCATTGCTCTCGGAGGCTTCGAATTCAGAAAATGGTCAAGCAATGTTCCGAAAGCTCTATCCATGCTTCCGCACGATCATCTAGAAACGCCTCTTGTGTTCTCTAATGAGGAACAAGGTATCAAGATTCTTGGATTGTTGTGAAATCCTCACTCCGACTGCTTCTCGTTTCACACTGAAGCTTTCTCCGGAACTGCCACAAAATGATCAACTCTTTCCTACATTGCTAAGATCTTCGATCCACATGGATTTCTCACCTCCTTCGTGTGCTGGATGAAGATGTTCCTGCAACATCTCTGGTTACTTCCTCTACAATGGGATGACCCGCTCCCTTTCGTGGTTTGAAAATGGCAAGTTTATAATTTTTTGATCCTATAATTACCTTTCCAACGGTACCATCGAAATTGATATCTGTCAATTACCTTAAAAAATATCTACGTTACAAGTTTTTTTTTCTGCGGCCATCTTGTTTTTTTGCGACGGGTTTCGGACAAAAATCGAAATTAACCTCATAAAAATTGTTAAAGTAGATTTCATAACGAATCGATTGATACCAGATACAAAATTTTGTCGTCAATTATTGTCCTTCGACGAAATGTGTTTAAAATATCAAGATCAAAATACTCGATGCATATATTATTAATTTACACATGCCGTCGCTTCAAATACTTAACCTCGGGTTATATTTGTCGGAACATAAAAAGTAAGGACTCATTGAATACATAAAGAGATATGCTACGGATAAACAAGCCAAACATATTCTAAAACCATTTTGGTCATGTAGATATATGCTCCAGAAGTTCCATAACGATGACGAGTGTGGTAAATAATTTAAGTTTTTGTAACATAACCTCAGTAAATATTAAAGTTTCGACAAAATGGTAAATAATTTATAGCAACTTAGTTAGTTTTAATAACCTTTTTAACGGTATACGTGAATTAAAAATCGGATATATTCTTTTAATGATATGGGTCATTCTTGGAAAACTTGCCCAAACCAGGTCCCATCACTTTCACATTAAAAAACATTATTTATATACATGCACGTTTTAAATCTTTAATTGCTTATTATTAAATTATTAATTTAGAATTCAAAAATCATATTCACATGCACCTGTTTTTAAAATTAGTACCACAAATAAAAAATAAATGATTTAAAGTGTGATAAAAAATGTGTCTTGGTAAAAAATTTATGTTTTTTGGTGTCATTTTGTACTAGATGTAGCTATCGAATAACGAACGGTATGGTTAATTATAAGCCATCAATATTACCAAAGCCTTTCATTTAGATATTTTAAATCAAGTATCATTCCATTAATTTCATGGTTGGGACATATTTTATGCGTATCCCCATTGTTGCCTCACCTTTGTTACCTCACTCTTGTTACCAAGTTTGCATTTGAAAATTCCCGCCCTAAACAGAACTTCACAGTGCAAGAATGACAAGGCTGTGGTTCCCTCTTTATCTAGATGGCTGATGTGTGTGAAACATGTGAATGAAGAATAATTTTCACCGTTCTATTGTTAATTTGATGGGAGCATTTTAATTCAATCTCACTTTTGTAACCTAGATAATTTGAGGTAATGCTTTAGGTAGGCCTATATAATTTACTATAAAGTATTTAACAGGGCAATCAATACCAGAACCCATTGATAATACTGACAAGGAAAACAAGCAAGACTGGCATTATTTATGGGCATTAGAAGGTTAAAATCTCACCTTTGTTACCCTCGCTCTTGTTACTTAAATGTGACACGGGTTAGATTCTGAATAACATAGGTGAGCATTTATATGAAATTTCAGTACATTAGACTAGCCTCTTCATGCATGATTTTTCCAATTTTCTTAGAATAATTATTTTTGTACTCGGGGGAAAAAAAATACTAAAATTATTGAAAAAATTCAAAATTAATTTTTTGGGGTACATTTCGGCCTCGGAATTAAATGGCACATATGTGTACACTATGCAACAACGGAAAAATAGGAGCATACAACAAAATCTTACATATAGATTTGCATTAGTATTTTATGTAGGAATTATGTCAGTTTATGACATTTTAAACAAAGCAATTTGAAAAAAAGTATAATTTTACATATCTAATCAATAAAATAATAAAAAAATTGTGATTATAGTAGATGATTATGTGATTAGGGCCAAAATACAAAAAAATAGCCTTAGGAATTTATAAATAAAGAATGCCAAATAATTATGGGTATATTGAAGTTAACAATCTTACAAATTATTAATTACTATGCATCATCTTGTCAACTAATTAACTACTAATTAGCCTCATTACCGTGTGGAAGAACACGTTTTAAAATAATTGTAGACTTCAATAGGGATAAAAAATACTTGAAAGTAAAATATTATGATTTAGTTGCATAGCTTTAAAATATTTTGCAAAACAATGGCAAAAACAAACAATAACCTCAAAATAACATTCAACCCTAAGTGCAAAGTGTCATTAAATGATGCCACATATTTATCATCCATATTTAGCTGTAAATTTTTAAAACTTTTTGAGATCAACATCAACAATATTAATTATAAGTGTGTTTAAAAAATAAATAATTTATTGTGCCTTTATATTCGGTCAAATGACGTGACTAATTATGCAAAAAACATGTGGCATTTTGTCAACAATGAATATTGAGGGCGTGGCCAAAAGAACAGCTCAATTCCTTGTCCTGTCACGTGCTGCCATCTAGCGGATTTTTTCAGAAGTACTAAACGGCATCACTTGTGTATTCTATGCATTGGTGGCACAAAATTTTTATTTTATCTCATTAAATATAATTAAAATATTATAAGTGGCATCATATGACGCCTCTATGCGGGAAGAGGCTAGACCACTGTGACACCTAGAAAATTAATAGACTGGCATCTATTAAGGTTCTAGGTATCACTTATTAGCTGAAGATTATCAAACGGCTAGCTCTTCAACTGTAGAAGTTTGTTTATTTTTCGCACAACAGGCTACAAATTTCAGTATATGTTCTCAACACTATGACACATCTCCAGTATAAAGTAGGCCAAAATTAGTTCACCGGAAGTTGGTCAAAACAAAAGACTAACGCAAACTTGTGAAAAAACCTAAAACACACTTAAATATCTGTATCTTTGGCATTTTATGGGTTAGAGTCTTGAAATTGGTCTTAAAAGTTGTAAATTAACAACGTCTATTAGAATTTGCAAACAAAATATCAAAATATTGTATTTCAAGAGTCGCAAATTAGTAAAAAGTGTCAAAAATTACAGTAAAAAATTATTTACCGCACTTTAGTTCAATTTTAAATGCATTTATTGTTGAAAAACCAAAAAAATATTTGCATTGCTATTTAGTCTGATTCTTTGGCTAAAACATTGTCGCTGGTCGAACTCTGGAACGTGAACTTCATAGCATCGATTTTATTATTCCCCGAGGTTCGGTGCAGCTTTCGCGGCGCTAACCAGGCATAAGAAAGTGTTATTTTCGGGGTACCGATATAGGTAAATAGTGCATTAAATCGGAAATGGTTTACTTTAAGTCAATGCGGTTAGTGTAGAAATATTTAGGAAGGCTTACTATTGAAGTATATTATATTTTCATTTGAGAAAAACGGCACATATACCTTTATTATGGTATTGCCGGTAATTGATAAGAAAATGTGATCTTTCCAATGTTTAACGGAATGGTTCTTGAAACTTATCAAATCACTGAGACCACGATATTATAGCTATCGAAATACCAAATACACAGTTATAAAGGTATATGCATCTTCTCCATGTTGCATCAAACCATATGCATCTAGCGTTATTAATTGTCATAATAGGCCAATATTAGTGAAGCACCGTAATTCATGGAATGTTCTATCATTTTATTTGTCGGTAATAATACTAAATATTTTTTTACAAGATGGCGGACGAAGATCAAAGTCTGAAATTTTTGTCGGTTTAAGGCATCAATGGTGGGGATATTGAGAAGAAAAATTATTTTTTTTCGTGAAAAACTTTAAAGAATAAAAAATAAAAACACAAAATTTCCAAGTTTTTTAATTTTGTATTTTGTTATTTTGGTGCAATTTTTGGTTCATTTTCTAAAAATAATCCCCAACTACAATTGAAGATATTGTTAGCAGTTAGAAATAAAACACGTTGGACTATTGTTGACTACGAATTTAATTTATTTGTAATAATATAAAGAACAGTGAATAGTCCAACATGTTTTATTTCTAACAATTTACTTGTTCAAAAAAGTCTCTTATTTAGCACATGGTATGCATTGTTAAAATTTATCAATCTTTCCCCACCTATATATACTAAACCAGCCACTAGGTCAACCAAATCAAAGCATGACTTATTTGTAAGGTCTTGCTTATGTCACCTAAATAAATGAAACGATAAAAAAAAGACATATATTTAGTAAATCAATTAAAGCATTTTCCAGCATGCAATAGGCCTACAGTTATGAATAATTATTTTTGAGTCACCAACCAGACTATCTAAAACCCAACAAAAACCTAAAAAACTTAATTAGAAATAAAGGAGCACTAAAATGAAATGGCAGGGAAACACATTAAAAAACGTTGTACAAGAAATGTATTATTTATTATTTCAATGTGGTTGATAGTTAGTAAAAAGCCCCATAACCAACGCCAAGGAGTCAACCAAAATGGGGCCTTTTTAAAAACCAAAATGGGGCCTTTTTTAAAACCGAAATGGGGTCTTTTTTGTTTGTGGAAAGGTTAAACCACCAGAGTTCAAGCGTATTGTCTGTCAGAAATAATACGAGCATACTAAGAGAGAAAAATACATTTGTGGAAAGACATAACCACTAGAGTTCATGCGTACTACGAGCAAGCATAGATATGATGAGATAGTATAATATTATGACGAGAGAAGCCATAGAAGCCTAGAAGTCTTTTTATGGTGTGGTAGGTCTTGTTGCACGGAAAAATACACAGGGCGATGTCATCACAGTCAGGACACATGTAGCTAGTTTCCTTCCGACTGCCATGCTTCTTGCATACTACACATCTACGCGACGGGTGTTGCTCATTGCCAGTAGGAGGAATCATCTCAACGAAATGGCGTCCTTGCAAACGAAGCGGTGACGGCACCGTCTTTCTGCAGTGTGCCATTCAGACGGGACATGATGTTGTTCTTCCAGAAGTTCCACAGTTACCGTTTCTTGGAACTCCAAATAACTAGTCTTTTCAGGGCGAAGGCAGTGCCAGTCGATATATTGGTGACATTTTTTGTACAAGTTAAAACAGCTTCTCAATATTGGTCCCGGATATTGGGTGAAACTTTCAACAAACTCGGTATACATAAATTAGGCGATTTTTTATAACGTGAAATCAAACATTTTGTTCTTAGTACGTTTGTATATTAGGAAAAGACTTACAATTTCTCAAGTAATTTGAATTAAAATGTTACCAAAATCGATTCAAC
This sequence comes from Sweltsa coloradensis, assembly GCA_024449915.1. Taxonomy (NCBI): domain Eukaryota; kingdom Metazoa; phylum Arthropoda; class Insecta; order Plecoptera; family Chloroperlidae; genus Sweltsa; species Sweltsa coloradensis. The sequence continues at coordinate 134,163 of JAMZAV010002308.1, read as the reverse complement.
GATTTGACAATTGCGCAACGAACACACACATACAGATAGTTTGTAAGTCATACACATTAATAATGACCGACAGTGTTGGCTAGGGCGCTAAGCGCTCGACTCTGATTCGGGACGTCCCGGGTTCGAATCCCGTCGAGACCGGCAATCCTGACCGAAGGTTGTTTCCGAGGTTTTCCTCAGTCGTTAAGGCGAATGCAAGGGATTGAGTCCTCTAAAATAGCCCTCGGACATCCCTTCACAATTTCCTATCCGCACATACCTAGTTCACCTGAAGAGGGGCTAATTGCACCCTATAACAGGTTTCCCACGATAAAAATTTATTATGGCACTATGTGCGAGTCCAGGTTTTTGAGTTCGAGTCGAGTCCGAAACGTGTACTTAAAATAACTCGAGTATCGAGTCCAAATTCAAGTCCGAGTACTTCGTTTAATTTCTAAAATTTCACTTTATTTTATTTATTTATTTATTTATTTATTTATTTATATTTATACTAATTTTATTTATTGATGTTCGTCTAAATGTAGGCACCAAACATGAAGACAGAGTACCATCCAATTCATTTTTAAATGTAACTTCTCTCTAAATCATTTTAATGATCAAGCATCAAGCACAAATATTAGGGCTAGGCTATGACATTCAGTAAGTGATATTACATGAAAATGTTGAAACTAACATTAATAGTGACGAATTTTTATTATTTTTGCCCAAAAATAGTTCAAAACTTCCAAATGAATATAAATTTGTATCAAAAGACTCAGGTTACTATTATGGCTAAGAAATCAGCATTGGTATTACCAATTTTTGGCGCTACCTTACCAATTTGGTAAGGTAGCGCCAAAAATATATAGGCCTAACGATTTTTACGTTTTCACACACGTGCGCGACCCGGCACTTCCACCAAAATCATTAATAATACTCGCACACCCCGATAGAAAATTAATTATCTTCTTGAAAGTGGAAGAACTTTTTAATTGTCTCTACTATTAGTATTAATCAGAGGAGGGGTTTTTTTAAAGTAAAACATTATCCTTCCATGCACGGTATAATAAGAAAATACCAGGACACTTTCTCCCCAAAATTGCAAACGGGTTTACAAATACGTCATTTTAATGAGTCTCTCGGACCCGGTACAAGTGTTCTGAAAGCTACGTCGGCAACCGTACGTCTGGTCACCTTATACTTATGCTGAGCTGCAGGACTTTTACATTTAGACAGTCGAACGCGAACGCATCTCTAGAACCAATTTATTTTTATGATAAACAATTTGAAACAAGCCAGTTGCCTTCATGAGCAGACTGTTCGATTGAAAGACTGACTCATATATAATAACATTTTCATTGTGCCAGCCGCCATAGTAAATATTAATGTAAAATACATCCTTGGACATAAACAATATAATTAACCCATATTGGTCATTCAAACTAAAATACAAAATAAAAAGTATAATTAAAAATTAGCATAAGTTCCATTTTAACCATTTTAATATAACATCGCACTAGTACATAATATTAATGTTGAGGGTAAAAGCCATTTTTAAAAAAGGAATTTAACTACCCGCCTCTTACTACATTTTCTAAGAGTTTTTTTAAAACGAACATACTTCATACCGCAACGATTTCGGCGCCCTTGAACTGACCAACTTTACATTATTTATAATGTCATTACCTCATGCTGGTATGAGAAAAGGTTTATTTCTCAAAAGTTGGGGATTATTTTTAGAAAATGAACCAAAAATTGCACCAAAATAACAAAATACAAAATTAAAAAACTTGGAAATTTTGTGTTTTTATTTTTTATTCTTTAAAGTTTTTCACGAAAAAAATATTTTTTTCTTCTCAATATCCCAAACATTGATGCCTTAAACCGACAAAAATTTCAGACTTTGATCTTCGTCCGCCATCTTGTAAAAAAATATTAATACTAGGAAAACGCTTAAGTCCCGCCGCGTTGTTGGATGAGCGTATATGGTGCATTGAGATGCCATGTGTTACGCGGATTTTCTGTTGTTCTGTGAAAAAATCATTACTTAGTCGAAGATTTTTTTTAATTAAATTAAATTAAATAAAAAATTAACTTAATGTTTATAATTAAATTAAATAAAATTAAAAATTTACTTAATTGTTTTAATTTATCGTAATTTTTTTTAAAGAAAAAAATCGTAAAATTGCAATTTGCATAAGAAATAATTATTCTATTGCGCTCAAATTTAACAAGAATATATTAATTCATAAAATTAAGGTTCTGTAAAAAAATCATTACAATAGGATAAAGCATGTAGGTGTTATAAGTCAAAGAATTGTTTTAAAAAAGAAAAAAAAAAACGTAAAATTTTGATTTTCATGAGAAATAATTTTTCGATTACGCTCAAATTTCACACGAATATCTTAATTCATAAAATTAAGGTTCTGTGAAAAAATCATTACAATTGGATAAAGCATGTAGGTGTTATAAGTCGAAGAAATTTTTTAAAAATCGAAAAAAATCGTAAAATTGCGTTTTTTATGTGAAAAAATTTCCCGATTGCGCTCAAAAACGTGGCAGTTCTAAGTTCAGAGATTTTAAAGGTCTCCATAAAATTTCATTGCAATCGGAGTATCGGTTTAGCCGGAATCGTGTTAACAAACACACAAAAATACAGAAAGAAAGAAAGAAGAAAAAAAAAAAAAAAAACATTCCGGATTTTTTTCTCCAGTGTAGTGAAATGGAATCTTCGCTTCGCTCGCTACGCTCATCCAATTATTTACGGCAAATAAAATGATAGAACATTCCATGAATTACAGTGCTTCACTAATATTGGCCTATTATGACAATTAATAACGCTAGATGCATATGGTTTGATGCAACATGGAGAAGATGCATATACCTTTATAACTGTGTATTTGGTATTTCGATAGCTATAATATCGTGGTCTCAGTGATTTGATAAGTTTCAAGAACCATTCCGTTAAACATTGGAAAGATCGCATTTTCTTATCAATTACCGGCAATACCATAATAAAGGTATATGTGCCGTTTTTCTCAAATGAAAATATAATATACTTCAATAGTAAGCCTTCCTAAATATTTCTACACTAACCGCATTGACTTAAAGTAAACCATTTCCGATTTAATGCACTATTTACCTATATCGGTACCCCGAAAATAACACTTTCTTATGCCTGGTTAGCGCCGCGGGAGCTGCACCGAAACTCGGGGAATAATAAAAACGATGCTATGAAGTTCACGTTCCAGAGTTCGACCAGCGACAATGTTTTAGCCAAAGAATCAGACTAAATAGCAATGCAAATATTTTTTTGGTATTTCAACAATAAATGCATTTAAAATTGAACTAAAGTGCGGTAAATATTTTTTTACTGTAATTTTTGACACTTTTTATTAATTTGCGACTCTTGAAATACAATATTTTGATATTTTGTTTGCAAATTCTAATAGACGTTGTTAATTTACAACTTTTAAGACCAATTTCAAGACTCTAACCCATAAAATGCCAAAGATACAGATATTTAAGTGTGTTTTAGGTTTTTTCACAAGTTTGCGTTAGTCTTTTGTTTTGACCAACTTCCGGTGAACTAATTTTGGCCTACTTTATACTGGAGATGTGTCATAGTGTTGAGAACATATTCTGAAATTTGTAGCCTGTTGTGCGAAAAATAAACAAAAAAATCCGAGCTCGGCTGATAATCTTCTAATATATACTGTTGCGCGTAGTTTGCCAGAACTACTCACAGCATACTGCTCCGATCTGACTTTTGCTCTGTACACCCATTTGAATTGGCTCCTATTCCGCGGGAAAGTGTTGGTTGGCACACCTGTCTCGCGACGCAGATGGTAGGCGGTGAGCCCTGCTACGGCGGTGGGATGTCAAAGGGGCGTTCAGCTGTTCCGGTTGAGAACTGAAGTTCTTTCCAGCCAGATTCTCATCGAATACAGTCATCTTTCTACGAGAAAGGCTTTGGTTCGACGCCTCGTGTGGTGATGTGGGAGTTTTGCACGTCTAGTCCCCTGTTGGGGTAAGTTTTTATCTGAATATAGCTTTGCTATCCTAACTTTGCTAGGACATGCATTGGCATGGTCACACTCCCTAGACGGCTCGTAATGGTGTTGTGGGATATTCTTTTGATTTCTTTAGGTCGTAGTACGGACCAGAACTTACACGGAAGTAGGATTCACCTTTGTTCCGGACCATGTTGGATATCTCAGGGGAAGACGCACGGCGACTTTGCCCAAGATTTTAGTCTTCTAACGCCTGCTAGGGTAGGAGAAGAGAATCAAGATTTCGTGACATGTTCCTGGGTTCGAAGGATGGAAGCTGTGGATTTCACACCTACTCATGGTATTTGTGTCCCTGGGTGTTTTAGCCCACATAACCAGCTTTGACGTTTCCCTTGTTGAACTTTTGCTACAGTCCCCACTAGGCCTAGGCCCTACAGTTGGCCCATGAACTAGTTTTCTGAAAGAACCCCTTTAGGCCCAAACTAGAATTTGATAAACTAGATTATAAAGCCAGGCTTCAGATTTACTAGTAGCTTGAGAGTAGGCCTAGCCTATTTCTAGTCGGCTAGTCTTACGTTGGACTTTTTGATTAGGGCTTTGGCTTTATACCTATATAGTCCCACTTGGCATTTATTTTCCTAGTAGTCCAGGACTTGACTATTAGAAGAACGCTTGAACCATATTTTTTGTGCCTACCTTCAGTAGGCCTATATTCCTGAGGGCCCATATGGCCTATTGATTTAATGGTACGTCACAGGCCTAACAAACATAATTACCTTTGTCATGTTTGTAGCCGGTCTCTTATAGTGTGACATGCGTACCTAGCCTACAAGGCATTTGTCGCTTATCGATTATTGATTTTGTGTAACTTGTAATAGAATTATATTATTATTTTCACTCGGACAATCTTATGTTGGGTACGTGTAACCCAGGTATATCCTATGTTTTAACCTGAAGACCCAGGTTGTCTAGGCCTAAGCCTATAAAGGCCCTACCTATATTTTTCTGTGATATTTCTACTCTGTGACATAAATGTTGTTAATTTGGTCAAGAGGGCTGAAGGTGTCGGAGACCACTTGCACTTAGCCGCGTCAGGCTAGAACCTGACCCCCACGCTTATTTTCCGGTAAGTGCAGTGGTGGCCGAACCTTAGTCTCATTAGAGAGACAGACCTTGTATTATGTTATGCTAATTGTGTACTCTGCTGGGTATTATTGTTTTTTATGTTTTTATTATTTGTGGTTATGCATCCTACGGAACGTCGGCACTTATCCGACAATAAATCTTTCCGATCTTTACATCTTGTGTTCTAGTATCATTATTAGTCCTTCGTCATTCCACTGTTGATACTAGTACTAGTTGGTGACCATTTTTTAGGAATTACGTGGCGCCTAACAGCTGTACAACTACGGAAGTACGACCAGACAGACGGCCACGCCCCTTTCTCCACTGAGCAAGAAGACGGAGTAACACAGTGGCGCCCCAAAGTTTAGGGCCTTGTTTGTCGTGAATTGTTTTTTGCTGTAGTTGTCAGGAGTACACATTTGGTATTTGTTAATTAGAAATTTTCAGAATATTATAGGATGGCGGACATTGAAGCTGAGATTGCGGCTATCGAAGCCAAGATCACCGATTTGGCGACTTTAGTCTCGGACTATGAGGGTGATGCCGCTCAGAACCGCAGCATTTCGTTGAAACTTCTCATGTAAGATAGGCGATTGGGTTTGGTGACTGTCACCGACGCAACCAGGGAACGACTTGAGGCTGCACGAGCTCGATAAGTTGCAGTTAGAACTAGGTTCAATACTCTTGACGAAGCCATTCGTACGATTCCGCCGTTGGCTGTCCCTGCTGTTGCCGAAGTAGTCGAGCGACAGTCAATGAAGACTTATGTTCCGGTGGTAAAATGGGACATAAAATTTACCGGCAATGAGACAGACATAAGCCTGGGAGCTTTCTTGGAACGTGTTGAGGAATTATGTGTTGCTCGGAACGTTTCTAAACGTCGTCTTTGGGATGAATCCATAGACTTGTTCACAGGCCAGGCCTGTATTTGGTTTAGATCGATACGTAGGCGCATTGATTCCTGGGAAGAACTCGTTGCAGAAATGAGGAAGGAGTTTCAACCGAGTGATTATGACGATAGCTTGCTCTCGGAGATACGAGCCAGGACCCAGGGAGAGAGTGAACGAGTGGGTTTATTTCTATCTATCATGGATAACCTGTTTAGTCGACTGTCGTACCAGCTCACCGATGAAGATATTAAATATTAGGATTGTTCCTTGGATCGTGATTAATTGTAGGATATGACACGAATGACGACCACAGTTGAGTAGAGAAAATAACCGGAAGTGAGCTTTATTAAATTACACGGAAATCACGTGGTACAGAGCAGTGCGGGAAAAAATTCAAATACTTAAAATTATACTGAACTCTAGAAATCTGAATAGATGAATATCAAATCTTAACACACCCCCTTGATATGCAACTATTCGACTTTCATTAATGAGGTGAACTGCAAGAACTTAGGTCCTGCCAAAGGCTTTGTAAGGATATCTGCTATCATTAGCTCTGATCGCAGATGTTTCACACTGATAAACTTCTTATGAACTAGATCTCTAATAACATGACAAGAAATGTCAATTTGCTTAGTTCTAGCTTGAAATGCATCATTTTTTGCTAGAAATATAGCAGATTGATTGTCACAATTTATTTGTACACAAAAATCCTTAATTGATAAAAGCTGCATGATTAGTTTTCTTAGGTAAACTGCCTCATTCGAAGCTTGTGATAGTGAAACATATTCCGCCTCGGCCGATGATTGAGCAACAAATGACTGCTTCTTGGACCGCCATGAAATGGGTCCACCCCCTAATAGAAACAAGTACCCTGAATATGACTTTCTGTCCACTTTGTCCCTTGCCCAATCGGCATCACAGTAACCAATCAATGAATTTACAACATTATCATTTGGTTTTAAAAAATTAATGCCATTGGTTTTTGTACCTTTCACATAACGCAACACTCTAACAGCACAGTCCCAGTGCTCTTGTCCATAACAATTATTGAACTGACTTAAATAGTTTACTGCCTGAGTAATGTCAGGTCTGGTCCAAATACTTAGATACATTAATGAACCAATCAAATTTTGATAAGGTACATCAGGTTTATCACCCTCATTTCTCGAAAGGTCTACACCACTCTCCATAGGAGTCTTGAATGTACACAGGTTCTCTACTTGAAACCTAGATACAAGTTTGTTTACATAGTGTTCCTGACTTAACTTAATTTTTCCAGTATTTCTGTCTCGTTGAAGATTTACACCTAAGAAATGATTAAGCTCACCAAGATCTCTGCATTCAAAATTATCTGTTAACCTCCTTTTCAAATTCTCTTCTTCATCTTTATCATTTGACATTACAAAAATATCATCAACATGAATACAGACAATATTGTACAAGCCATTCTCTTTATTTTTAATGTAAACACATGGATCACTTTTAGTCCTGGTGTAACCAGACTCAACAAGGAAATTATGAATTTTTATATTCCAGGCCCTTGAGGCCTGTTTAAGCCCATAGATTGCCCTAGAAAGTTTACATACCTTATTTCCTTCCTGACACCCCTCAGGCTGTTCCATAAAAACTTCCTCCTCCAGTTCCCCATGGAGAAAAGCTGTACAGATGTCAATGTGTGACATGTTTAGATTTAAACAATTTGCAAGAGATAACAATACTCGTAAACTTTCTGCTCTCACCACTGGAGAGAATGTTTCATAGTAATCATACCCATATTTCTGGGAAAACCCTTTTGCAACAAGTCGTGCCTTATATCTATCTACTCTTCCATCTGCCCCTCTTTTTACCTTAAACACCCATTTACTTTTCACAACATTTTTGTTGGCGGGCCTATCCACTAGTGTCCAAACATTATTTTTCATTAATGATGAAATTTCTGCATTCATTGCTTCCTCCCAAAGAATTTTCTTTGTACTTGCAAGAGCTAGATCTCTAGTCTCTGGCTCATCATCTAAATCGTCTGCTGCTAGAAAACTAGTGACAAATTCATCACCAAATTCCTTTCTCTTTGGATTAACCCTTAAATTTAATCTTCCTTTGTTTTCATCACCCCCTGACTTCCTACCTTCTGAACATGTAGTATCCGCATCACTTTCACTACTTACTTCATCATCTGATCTATTTTCGTTGTCAGTTGACGTATGCGTCTCAGTTGTACTACTACTACTTTCCGAGTTAACACGTTGCTTTGCCTGCACTTTTATCTCTATCTCTGGGGCCACTTTGTGTAGTTCTACGTTTTCATTCGTGTTTGTTACCACATTCAGAGAAGGAAAACATTTCTCATTAAAGATAACGCTTCTTTCTACTTTCATACTAGCTTTTGGACTCTTTGGGTCAATCAAAATATATCCCTTCTTTTCCTCATCATAGCCTACAAAAACATACTTCTCACTCCTATCTTTAAGTTTTTTACTTTCTTCTTTTCTTACATGAACATATGCTAAACATCCAAAAAATTTCAAGTGTTCTACATTCGGCTTTGTGCCAGTCCATGCCTCATACGGTACCATATCTTTTACTGCTACAGTTGGGGATAGATTTTTTAGATACACAGCTGTTTTTAGTGCTTCTCCCCAGAATTTGTTTCCCAAACCAGATTCTTTTAACAGTGCCCTAGTTTTTTCTAAGAGTGTCCTGTTTGTCCTTTCTGCCACTCCATTTTGCTCTGGACTATACGCAACAGACAGTTGTCGAACAATCCCAGTTTCTTTCAGATATTCGTCAAAATCTTTTGAGCAATATTCTTTACCATTATCTGAGCGGACTATTTTTATAGATTTCCCCAAGTGATTTTCTACCATTGTTTTGTATTGTTTGAACTTATCTAAGACTTCATTTTTTGATTTTAAAAGAGCAATTACAGTGAATCTAGTCTTATCATCAGTGAAAGTAGCAAAGTACCTGTAGCCTTCCCATGACAGACCATCTGTGATTTCACAGACATCTGTGTGAATTAAGTCTAATATCTCTGTGGCTCTTGTTGCACCTTTCTTTGGAAAAGGAGCTCTAGTGTGCTTTGCCCTGACACAAACATCACACACATCAAATGTTTCCTCGGCTATTGGACTTAACCCACTTACTAGACCACCTTGTAGCTTTTTTAGGTTACCATTACCTATGTGAGCAAATCTTTCATGCCACAACTTATAGTTAGAGCTTGTAGCCTTCATAGCTTTGGCAGGTTCTACTTCCATTGACACCTTATAAGTGTTATTGGATTGCTTACCTTCAAGCAGGGGTTTACCTACTACTTGAATGTCTTCTGGTCTATACACTCCACATTTGTCACTGTCAAAGAGAGTAATATATCCTGTACTACATATCCTTCCCACAGATAGCAAGTTTGCTGTCAGCTTTGGAACATAGGTGGCCCTAACACCTGTCAGGCCATTCTGTCCCCTAACCTCAATGTTGCCTTCACCTTCTGTGTGCAGTGTTTGCTCACTAGCACATTCAAAAGTATTAGATTCTGTCATCTTATAGTCTACCATTAAATCTTTTCTGTAAGTCATGTGATTACATGAACCTGAATCTATATACCAATCTATACTAGGCTTACTTTCATCAGAATAACTCGAGCACATAGCAGCTAATTTGAGTACCCATTGTGATGGGCCCGAGTTGCCTGACTTACCACTATTGCCAACATTAGGCCTACCATTATTGCTGTTACTATTACCAGCATTACCATTATTGCTGTTGCTATTACCAGCATTATTATTGGTATTTTCAGTCTTTCTGTGCCAGCAGTCGTTGGTCTTGTGTCCATGCTTTTTGCAAATTTGACAAAAAGGTCTGTTGTTTCGACGGTTTCCATCTTGGGTTCCTGTTGTTTGCTTGTTGCCATCTCGTGGTTGCTGTTGCTGCTGCCCTCTAGACGACGAACCGTTGGAAGTTCTTGGGTAGTTCGGACCACTACCGCTGCTCGCCCGTAGCGCTGATGACGTCAGTTCCGCAGCTTCTTTCTGAGCTTCCCTCGTTAATTCTCTCGTTACGTACTCGATTTTTAGATCATCTTCTTTCTTGACACTTCGCTCGATTAGTTGGCGGAGCCATTTATACTCATGTTTCAGGTTGCGCAGCATTAGGTACGCTCCGGATTCCTCATCAAAAGGTTTCCCGGCGGATCGCAATTTTTCAAATACATCCGTGAAAGCCATGACATATGCATTTAAAGATGAAAAATTATCAAGTCTAATGTCCATTAACTGATCCAGGAGAGCAAGTCTTCTGTGAACACCAGAGTCTTCAAACACTTGGCACAGATTTTCCCACGCCTGTTTTGCCATTGTAGTTGTCCTTACATGCAGCAGGAGACTTGGTTCTATCATAAAGCTCAGGATTCTTCTCGCTGCCTTGTCCATGTCCTTTTGACTGCTGAGTGGTTCATTGAGAAGAAAATGGTCAAGTGAAATGTTGTTTATGACCACCCCTCCCAAGTGTAGCTCTATGAGATATTTCCAATCAACCCAGTTCTCTTGCCCCTTAAGTTTAGCAAAGGGCGGAAGAGAGTTCACAGACGGTTGGACTATTACCGTAGGCACTTGATCCGACTCCATTTTCGACTTCCTCTTGGCGTGGTTGGCATGCGACCTAACCTCACCATGTGCACTCGCGTTTTTTTGTGATAAAAAGTTTTTTAACACAAACACACGAAGCATTTTCGTCTCAACTCAACAATTAAACTTCAGAGAAAACGTTCCCTGGGCCCATAACCTATTAAATATTAGGATTGTTCCTTGGATCGTGATTAATTGTAGGATATGACACGAATGACGACCACAGTTGAGTAGAGAAAATAACCGGAAGTGAGCTTTATTAAATTACACGGAAATCACGTGGTACAGAGCAGTGCGGGAAAAAATTCAAATACTTAAAATTATACTGAACTCTAGAAATCTGAATAGATGAATATCAAATCTTAACAGAAGAGAAACTTAAGAGTGTTCGGAAGAATATCTTGCCTTGCTTTACGGAGAAGTTGTGCTTGCACGAAGTTGAAGATATGGACACCCTACGTGACTTGTGTCGGCGCATTGAAGAAAGCCTTGTCCTTTCTAATAAGTTCCGTCCACCCCCCTCCGTCAAGTCTTCTTTAGAGCCAGATCTTGCATATAGGGGATCTCCTGGTTGTTTGAAATCTAAAGTTAGGGTTGAGGAGGTTAAGGTGGCTGTTCCTACGCGACCTACTCGGGGGCCAGTGACCGCTGGAGGTCAAGCTCAAACTAGGTCCTGTTATAACTGCAAACAAGTGGGTCATCTCCATAGACAGTGTCCTACCGGAACCGGACGCAAGTTTTGTTGGGGCTGTGGTAGACCAGATTGTACCCGCCCGACATGTCCAGTGTGTTCTAAAACTGTGGGAAACGCCTTAGGGCCGTGCTAAGACGTAGCCAAGCACGTCCCAGGCAAACACGACGGGCTACTGAGGAGAAAGTTGAGCTACCTACCCCTTGTTGGCTCGAGGCCCTGATGGCTTAAAGTAAACAAGATGGTAGGGTGTACCTGGATGTTGAAGTCGCGGATTGTAAGTTGAAAGGGCTTTTAGATTCAGGCGCTGCCAGGTCTATTCTCGGAGGGGAAGGGTGGAATGTTATTCGGAACTTAGGACTTGCGGTACGCAAGACAAATGTAAGCGTCTTGGCGGCCAACGGAACCGATTGTAAGGTGGAAGGTGTTATCGATTTTTCCCTCACCTTAGGTAATCGCAGAGTTGTTCTACCGATATTGATTGTTCCGGCAGTAACTACCGCTTTGATTCTAGGCGTAGACTTTTGGTCGGCGATGAAGTTGGTTCCTGACATAAGCACCAGCACGTGGACCTTTTCAAATAACCCTGTCCCGGTTAATGCGTTGTGTGTACTACATTCGCGGAAGAATCTTACGGCAGAGCAAGACATAGATTGGAAGCAGTTTCTGAAAGAACATTTGCCTCTAAAGACTAAAACGGGTGGTGTTTACTCCCTTGGTTGAGCATCGTATTGACACGGGTGTTGCACAACCGGTGAAAACAACGCTACTATCCTGTATTTTCCGGTGGTCCAGAAGGAGATTCACCCGCGAATTGAATGATATGTTGGCCAATGGAATTGTCGAACCATCACAGAGTCCATGGAGTTCGCCAATTCTGCTTGTGAAGAAACCTTCCGGTGGCTACCGTTTCTTTTGTAGATTATGGGAAAGTGAATGCCTGCACGAAGAGAGATGCGTACCCTCTGCCTTATGTCTCTTCGATTCTCGATCGATTGCGAGTTTTAGCCGCTATCTGTCCTCCTTAGATGTAAAGGAACGCGTTCTGGAAAAATTGGCGTGGCAGAAGCCAGCCGTGAGAAAACTGCATTTACAGTCCCAGGACGTGGTTTATTCCAATTAAGACGCATGCCTTAGGGCCCTTTCCACAACAGCCCTGCGACTTGGCGAGACTCATGGATCGTGTCCTAGGCCCAAGACCTAGAACCTTATGTCTTCGTATATCTAGACGACATTGTCATAGCTACAGATCCTTTGACAACATTTGGCTATGTTGGAAGAAGTGCTTCGGCTTTTTGAATAAGGCATGTCTTTCTTTGAACCTAAAAAGTGTCAGTTTTGTACGTTCAGAATTGCAGTATCTAGGTTATGTCGTCGACAATGAGGGGACTACATGTTGATCCAGCTAAGGTGGAGTCAATTGTGAATTTCCCCCGTCCGAGCAAGGTCAAGAAAGTCAGAAGATTCCTTGGTATGGCCTCATGGTACCGGAGGTTTTCATCGTAGGGTCTCAACAAAAGTATCCCCTCTCACCCGCATTGCTTAAGAAAGGCAAGAAATGGATTGGACAGCAGCTGCCAAAGGTCATTTTGTGAGGTTAAGAAGAGTTTAGCCTGTGCTCCAGTGTTGTCTTCTCCAATTTCTCTAGGCCTTTTTCCTTTTGCAAACCGATGCTTCAGAGTTCGGTATCGGAAGTGTACTTTCGCAAGAACTTAAAAGACGGAGAGCATGTCTTTTGCCTACTGTAGCCGAACGCTGGACCAAGTTCCGAGCGTAATTTTCTCGGTCACAGAAAAGGAATTTTTTGGCATTTGCTCTGGAGCGAAAGAGAATTTTCAACCCTCTGGAGGGCTCCAAGTTCACCGTTATCACTGACCACCATAGCCCTTCTTTTGGTTGCATAACCTAAAGGATCCGATTGGCCGTCTAGCTAGATGGGCCGTGAGGCTGCAGCAGTACGATTTTACCATTAAACATCGGAAGGGATCTACGCATGTCGTACCCGACGCGCTGTCCCGAGCGGTAGAGAGAATCGATCTCTTGGAAGTTTTCACACCCCATACAGGACCCTTTGGGTATCTGAAGATGTGCGATCAAATTCGTGTCAGCCACAGTCTTATCCTGATTGGAGAGTAAGGGTCTCTCACTGTATAAATCCTGTGCAGATTACAGCAAGCTACCGGGTAACGAGAACGGGGTGGGAACAAGTTCTGCCAAAAAAACTGCGGCGAGAGCGATATGCGAGGTCCCATGACGAACTCAACGCGGGTCACCGGGTAATGTTTAAAAACTTGGGGAGGGTAGCGCTTGGTTATTATTGGCCCAAAAATGAAAGCCGACGTATTCAGTATGTACGTACTTGTCATGTTTTGTGCGCAAAACAAGGTTCAAAAAGCGACGCCCTGCAGGGTTGCTGGCCCCTCGTAAAGTTCCCTGCACACCCTTGGGAAGTTTTTAACTCTGGACTTGATTAGACCGCTTCCTCCTTCCCTCAAACAGAAACCACTTTATACTTGTTGTCCAGGATGTCCATACTAAGTGGCGTTTTCTCTTTCCTAGGGCGAACTGCGACAAGCCAAAATGTGCTCCAGCCTTTGATTAATTCTGTTTTCATGGATAACGGGGCTCCGAAAGCTTTTAATAGTAGATAATGGCCCTCAAATTAAAGTAGGGAGTTCCGACGGGCCCACTCGATGCCTATGGAGTTTGAGGTACAGTTTACCCCTTACTACCACCCCCAGGTAATCCAGTGGAAGGACGAATAAAGAGGTTGGGAACTTGCGGGCCCAATCTTTGTAGGTGAAAACCAACGAAAGTGGGATGCCCTACCTGCCGCAGGGGCAAATATGTTCTACGTTACGAGTAAGCAGAGAGTACTCAGTATTCCCCAGCTTTCCTTCACTTGGACGCGAGCTTTAAGCTTGTCAGGAAGCGCACAGGAAACCTTTGACGAGTTGGGTAATGAACATAACTTGGGGGGTCGGGAACGATGGGCGGGTCTCGATAACATCCGTGAGAGAAATGCAGATCCCAAAGTCCAACAAGCCCAGCAACGACAAGGGGCATTAATACAATTTACGTCACCGTCCTGAGAGATTTAGTGTTGGTGAGCATGTTTTGGAAGCGTAACTTTGTCTTGTCGGATGGGCCCGTAAACACTTTTTGGCTAAACTTGCAAAGAAGTTGTGGGTCCTTATGTCATAACCCGGAAGGTGTCCCCAGTAATGATGGAACTTAGGGATTTGACAGGGAAGTTTCCCCAGGTCGTTGGGATGAGGTTTTATCTCAAACATGTGGTGTAGTCGTTAAAGAAACCTGTCTTTTCTTTAAGGAAGAAAGGGGAAGGTGTGGGCACCTAGAAAATTAATAGACTGGCATCTATTAAGGTTCTAGGTTATCACTAAAATACTGTTGGCGCGTAGTTTGCCCAAACTACTCACAGCATACTGCTCCGATCTGACTTTTGCTCTGTACACCCCCTTTGATTTGGCTCCTATTCCGCGAAAAGTGTTGGTTGGCACACCTGTCTCGCGACGCGGATGGTAGGCGGTGAGCCTGCTACGGGGTGGGATGTCAAAGGGGGGTTTCAGCTGTTCCGGTTGAGAACTGAAGTTCTTTCCAGCCAGATTCTCATCGAATACAGTCATCTTTCTACGAGAAAGGCTTTGGTTTTGACGCCTCGTGTGGTGATGTGGGAGTTTTTTCACGTCTAGTCCCCTGTTGGGGTAAGTTTCTATCTGAATAAGATTTGCTATCCTAACTTTGCTAGGACATCATTGGCATGGTCCCACTCCCTAGACGGCCCCGTAATGGTGTTGTGGGGATATTCTTTTTATTTCTTTAGGGCGTAGTACGGACCAGAACTTACACGAAGTAGGATTCACCTTTGGTTCCGGACCATGTAAGATATCTCAGGGGAAGACGCACGGCGACTTTGCCCAAGATTCTAGTCTTCTAACGCCTGCTAGGGTAGGAGAAAAAGAACCAAAATTTCGTGACATGTTCCTGGGTTCGAAGGATGGAAGCTGTGGATTTCACACCTACTCCTGGTATTTGTGTCCTGGGTGTTTTAGGCCCACCATCCCCCAGCTTTGACCCTATCCTTGTTGAACTTTTGCTACAAGTCCCCACTAGGCCTAGGCCCTACAGTTGGGCCCCTGAACTAGTTTTCTGAAAGAACCCCCCCCTTTTGGCCCAAACTAGAAATTTGATAACTAGATTATAAGCCCGGCTTCAGATTAACTAGTAGCTTGAGAGTAGGCCTAGCCTATTTCTAGTTTGGCTAGTCTTACGTTGGACTTTTTTGATTAGGGCTTTGGCTTTATATAAAAGTCCCACCCGGCATTTTTTTTCCTAGTAGTCCCAGGACTTGAAATATTAGAAGAACGCTTGAAACCATATTTTTTGTGCCCTACCTTCAGTAGGCCTATATTTTCCCGAGAGCCCATATGGGCCTTTGATTTAATGGTACGTCACAGGCCTAGCAAACATAATTACCTTTGTCATGTTTGTAGCCGTCTCTTATAGTGTGACATGCGTACCTAGCCTACAAGGCATTTGTCGCTTATCGATTATTGATTTTGTGTAACTTGTAATAGAAAATTTTATTATTATTATTTTCACTCGAAATCTTATGTTGGGTACTGTAACCCAGGTATATCCTATGTTTTAACCTGAGACCCAGGTTGTCTAGGCCTAAACCTATAAAGGCCCTAACCTATATTTTTCTGTGATATTTCTACTCTGTGACATAAAATGTTTTTTAATTTGGTCAAGAGGGCTGAAGGTGTCGGAGACCACTTGCACTTAGCCGCGTCAGCCTAGAAAACCCGACCCCCACGCTTATTTTCCGGTAAGTGCAGTGGTGGCCGAAAACCTTTTGTCTCATTAGAAGAGACAGACCTTGTATTATGTTTATGCTAATTGTGTACTCTGCTGGGTATTATTGTTTTTTAGTTATTATTATTTGTGGTTATGCATCCTACGGAATGTCGGCACTTAAACCACAATAATCTTTCCGATCTTTACATCTTGGTTCTAGTATCATTTTTAGTCCCTTTATCATTCCACTGTTGATACTAGTACTAGTTGGTAACCAGTTTTTTTGGAATTACGTGGCGCCCTAACAGCTGTACAACTACGGAAGTACGACCAGACTGACGGCCACGCCCCTTTCTCCCTGAGCAAGAAGCCGGAGTGCCACACCCCCTTTTAAAGAGATGAGTTTTACATTTGATGATGATCTTCAAGGCTTCTGTGTTAAGTAGGAAAATATATTAATCACCTAAGTTACTTAATCTCACCTTTGTTACCATATCTCACCTATGTTAACGCTTTTAATTTCAAGTTTCAGAAATAATTGTGATAAAAGTGACCATTGTTAAGCATGTATGCTGTTTGTCTCGTTAAAGTACTGTAGCCAAATACATATAATACAATCAATACAAACAATTTTTTTTTTCTCAATATAAAGTTAAAAAATGAGTTGAAAAATTGATCATTAGTAACAAAGGTGAATATAAAACATATTTTAAGTGTAGCAAATACTTCTTGAATGGATCAATAAGTATATATTTATAGTTTTTTAAACCACCTAAACTCTATCCATTCTGACATTCAATTCACCATGGAAGTTGAAGTAGACGGAAAACTGCCTTTCCTTGATGCCTTGATAATAAGGAAACCTGATGGACGTTTGGGCCACACTGTGTACAGAAAGCCGACTCATACCAATAGGTATTTGCAGGCTTCTTCACATCATCATCCTTCGCAACTTCGATCAATAGCATTTACTTTGGCTATACGTTCTCGAAGAATAACTGACGAAGAACATTTAGACGAAGAAGGCAAGATTCTACGTGAGGCACTGCTCAGTAACGGGTTTCCTAACCCGTTGTTCCACAAGGCTTGGAAAAGAAGAACCAGAGCAGAAGAAACTCAAGTCGATCCAGTAGACAAACCAAGAGCCACTGCATATTTGCCATATGTTCGAGGGACCACCGACCGAATTGGCAAACTACTGGCTATTGAAAACATCAAGACGGTCTTTTCGACAGATAGAACCTTAGGCGAAATGATTGGTAGCCACAAAGACAAGATTCATTTGGAGGGTTGGGGCGTCTACGAGATTCCATGTGGAGACTGTTCGCAGACATATGTTGGACAAACTGGTGGAAATATGTCGATGCGTCTACAGGAACACAAACTCGCCGTCAACAAGATGGAAACAACATCTGCTTTGGCACAACATGTCAAGAAGGAGGGTCATTCCATTGATTTTGACCGAATGAGGCCTCTTGCCATGGGAAGCCATCTATCCAGTCGAATCGTCAGAGAGGCAGTGGAAATTGAGAAGCGCCCACTCAATCTTAACAAACGAGACGATGGCAAGCGTTTGGCTCAATCGTGGAAGCCTGCTTTGATTGAGAGGTAAGTCAAAGAAAGCGGTATAGCGGCTGATAGAGTGCCTGCAGTTCTAGACGAACGTGGGACGGTCCGGACGAACCCAACCATCTTGTCTAGAAATTTGGAATCCAGCAGAATGACTAGAAGTCATACTGCAGCTCTTGAAAAGTATGAGACTGAGCCGCCTGTGGTACCAAGACATGAAGACAGCGATAGGCCTGCTAGAATGGTCACAAGAAGTCACACTCACAATGCAACCAAGTGATTTGATTTTAGGTTCACTGCAATTGGATCTTTATAATTTTCTATGTTTGCAAGGTAGTGTGTTTTTTGTTTCTATTTGTTTATTTTTATAATGCTGTTGTTGTTTTATTGAATTTTTGTTTTACCCTTCCCTTGAAAATGGAAACATAGTTTTTCTGAAACGTTGGGATTAAAAGTTATTTTCTATAATACTGTGCGTGATTATTTACCGTAAAGATAAAAAAACATATATATAAATCTGATATATAATATATATATATATATATATATATATATATATATATATATATATATATATAATCTAATAATAATATATATATATATATATATATTTATAGAATTTCTGAGGTTTTCGTGGTTATTTGTATGTGTTACCATCTTTAAATAATTAAATTTACTTCTTTCGGTTTACCACGTATATTGTTTATTTAATCCGACGTTTCGACTGGATTTCACCAATCTTTGTCAAAGACAGTAAAGCGTTTCCCTCTTGAAGTGTTTTTGTATATTGGGTTTTTTACTTGAGTTGCTTTACTGTCTTTGACAAAGATTGGTGAAATCCAGTCGAAACGACGGATTAAATAAACAATATACGTGGAAAACCGAAAGAAGTAAATTTAATTATTTAAAGATGGTAACATATATATATATATATATATATTCTCAAACTATACTATTAATATTTTCTATAAATTATCTCTTCAAGAAAATTTAGGAACTGCTAGTTACCCAAAACATTAAACAAAAAAAGTAACACAGGCGAGTTTTTTCGTATGCTGTCCTACCCATCGTTTTTCCCCGTGCCATTTATCAAAAATCTTGCAAATCAATACTGTTTATGTATCAACAGATTGTTTCTGCTTAGTATCATGTAGTCGAGGCAGTCAACAAAGCAAAATAATATAGTTGAAACACTAAGAAAACGCTTAAGTCCCGCCGCGTTGTTGGATGAGCGTAATTGGTGCATTGAGCTGCCATGTGTTTTGCGGATTTTCTGTTGTTCTGTAAAAAAATTAAAACTAAGTTCAAGATTTTTTTTAAAATTAAATTCAATTAAATAAAAAATAAACTTAATTTTTTTAATTAATCATAATTTCAAAAAAGAAAAAAATCGAAAAATTGCGATTTTTTTATTCGGAATAATTATTCGATTGCTCTCAAATTTCACACGAATATCTTAATTTATAAAATTAAGGTTCTGTGAAAAAATAATTGAAATCGGATAAAGCATGTAGGTGTGATAAGTCAAAAAATTGTTTTAAAAGTTGAAAAAAATCGTAAAATTGTGATTTTCATGAGAAATAATTTTCCGATTGCGCTCAAAAACGTGGCAGTTCTAAGTTCAGAGATTTCGAAGGCCTCCAGAAAATTTCATTGCAATTGGAGTAGCGGTTTAGCCGGAATCGTGTTAACAAACACACAAAAATACAAACAGAAAAAAAAGAAAAAAAGATAAACATTCCGGATTTTTTTTCCAGTGTAGTAAAATGGAATCTTCGCTTCGCTCGCTACGCTCATCAATTATATTCCAAAAAGGCAAGTTTTTCCAAGAATGACAAGTCAAAAGGTTCATTGGCGGCGGCCATCTTGTTTTTTTGCCATAAGAAGGTCTCAGTTTAAAAATCGAAATTTATCCCATCAAAATTGAGCACGGTTCAAAACGAATCGATTGATTCCCCATACATAGTTGTTTCACCTATTGTGCACTGAAAAAATCGTTAAAAATATCAAAAACTCATACCAAACATAACCTCAAAGATATTAAAATTTCGGGAAAATTGTTGCCCTTTCAGACCCTGTACTCACAAACGTGAGGGTCAACTTTAAAAATTGAATACGGGTATATTAGAGTTTTTTTTAAATTTGACCCATTTTTTATTTTTTTTTTATTTAATTTAAAAAAAATAGATTTTTTCCCTATGCCAATGCGACAAAAAGTGATTTTTTGAGAGAAGATTGAAAATGCAAATCTGCGAAAAAAGGCTAAAAAAGGGAAAAATTCGTAAAAATTCGCATTTTCCCAAAAATTTAATAAATCTCTAGTTCTACTAATAAGTATTCGAGGTTCAAAAAATGCAAAAAGTTAAAAAAATTCAGAAAAAAATTTAGTTTGAGAAATGTGTTTTGAATTTAAAATTTTACTTAAATTAAAGCTTTAATTCAAAAGACAAAATATCCCAAAATTTCTGAAATAACGCGATTTAAAATTTTTGAAAAACGCTAAAAATCTAAGAAAAAAATATGAACTTTGAATTTTGACTTGAAATTACTAAATTTATAAAAAATGATCTCGGGTCTGAAAGGGATTATATCATTTGTAGCTCTTTTTATTACGTTTTCAATGGTACCTTTACAATTGAAATCGGTGAAATACGTTTAAAGATAATTTAGTTAAAATGTTCAATGACGGCGGCCATCTTGTTTTTGCCCATGGAAGGTTTGAGTAAATAAATCGAATCTAACCGCATCAAAATTGTTTAAGTTCGGTTCACAACGAATCGATTGATACAAAATATCCAATTGTTTCACCCATTGTGTCTCAACAAAATGTATTTAAAACATAAAAATCACACAGTACACATATATTCATATACACATGCCGTAGCTTCAATATTACATAATCTCAGGCTATATTTGTCGGAAAATTTCATGCATGGTTTCATTAAATACACATAGAAATAATCCACTAAAAATGCAACTTAAGAGGCCTCGGGAGTCGCAGACTTCTGCCACTTTAAGAATAAATTCTAAATGGGTAAAGATAATTACATGAAATCTTTTGTAACATATTAAAGAATATTTTGTTTAATTCCGTGCGTAAAAAAAGGAGTTATTGAGTAAAATGTTAATAAATATGGAATTATCACAAAAATAAAAAATTGGGTCTCTTCATAATATTATATTTAAGAACGTCCAAAATTTTCATCAAAATCGGATGTATAGTTTGGACGCAAATAGCTTAGAAGTTATTGTCAATTTTGTGGCGGGTAGTCTAGCTCCAGGGGCACTCGCTTTCATTTCGCATAGTTAGCTCGTGTTTCGGAGTCGTAGACTCGCTCTTGGTTTGCCGCTAATCGCCGCATGATGTGCATATGGCTGCGTGTGTTAGACTGAGAGCTCGCAACATTAAAGTCTCCCCTCATAAGGTGCATATGGTTTGACCATTGGAAGTGAAGCGGAAATTCAAGTCATTTTCAAAAATGCCCGTCTTACAAGTCAACGTTGGGGCGTTTACCCGTCAGACGCCCCCAAAGTGGGCCCCAAAAAAGGTCAAATCTGCCCCTATTAAGTATACATAATTGAAACATAAGAAATTTTTTGGAAGAAGTTAGCCCAAAAATGAAATGAGTGAATTTGAAATGTCGTTAATGTACAATGAGAATAACAAAGGTCCTAAAACACTTCCTTGCGGCACACCTGCCGTCACTGGTAGCCAATTCGATTGATTGTCACCTGAGATAATGCACTGTTGCCTGCCGCGGAGATACGAATTCATCCATTGTAGTGTGGAAGTAGAAAAATTTAAAGATTGAAGTTTGCTTATAAGAATGTCTATGTCAACGGAGTCAAAAGCTTTGCTAAAGTCAAGAAGTGTCAGTATGGTAAGTTGTCTACTGTCCATGTGAGTTCTTACGTCATCAGTTACTTTAATGAGTGCTGTGGATGTACTGTGATTACATCGGAAACCAGATTGGTGCTCGTCTAGAATTTGATTTAATTTCAGAAAATCTGATATTTGACTGTGGACAATATATTCCAGGGCTTTAGACAGGGCGGGTAGAATGCTAATTGGGCGGTAATCATTGGGTGTAGAAGGATTTGTCTTTTTAGGCAGAGGGCGGAGAAAGGCTTGTTTCCACATATTAGGGTAGGCGTTATATGTAAGAGAAAAATTAAATATGTGTAATATTGGCTCGATTAGGATGGGAGAGAGATTAATCATGTATTGAATAAGTTTAATCGGTATTTGATCTATTCCTTGAGCATTTGATTTTATTCGTTTTATGGCGTGCAAGGCCGTTCTTGGGGTAACATGTTTAAAGTGAAATGGGTCGTAGGTTGGCTTAGCTTGGTTGTCTTCGATGTCTTTTATATGTGAATGTTTTATTGAAGGATCAAAATTAGGGTAGTGTAGTGAAATGGGTATTAATTGTATCTAATGGTATTTCAAGTGGAGCTTCTTCATCTTTTTGTTTACCAATGCCCATTTGTGACAGACTTTGCCACATTTTTTTAATATGTGTTTTAGGGTCCAATAACTTATAAGTGTGTCTCTTTTTTTCTGTTCTAATTGTCTGGTTTGTCTTGTTTCTTAATGTCCTATATGTCTCTTTGTTGTCGTCAGTAGGGTTACGTTTGTATCTATTGTAAGCAGCGTCACGTCTAGACATAAGGTCTTTTATTTCTGTGTTTAGCCAAGGTGACGGAGGCTTACTTACCCTAACCACCTTAAGAGGGGCGTGTTTGTCGTAAAGTTGTAACAACAGAGAGTTGAACACGGATAGTTTATCGTCAATAGTAGTTGCAGTCAGTATATCATCCCAGGGCAAAGATATCGAGTCTAATTTAAATTTGTCAGTGTCGATAAATTTCAAGGCTCGACGAGAAATTAATTTTGGTTTATGCTTTGGAGTTCGGATTGAGTATTGAAGATATATTAAATCGTGTGCGGAAATTCCCGGAATCGAGAGTTGGCCGTGATTTAACACTTTGTCCTGATTAGATGTCATCATAATATCAATCCACGTATGAGAGGTTGACGTATGGTGTGTTGGCTCTAGGGGGAGTACAGTTAAATTACAGGATTCGAATATAGTTTTTAATTGTTTTGTATCGGTGTGATTGACTAACTGCAAATTTGTGTTGAAGTCTCCCATCACGATTATGTGTTCATAATGTGCAATATAATTTAATAGGGCTGTTTCAAATTCAGATAAAAAGCCGATTTTGGGTGGACGATATACGAGTGAAATAAGCACTGTTTGGTTTCTTAATTTAATTTCAAAGATAATGTATTCGGGCCTAGCGTTATATTCGCTTGGTGACTGACTTAATATTTTACATTTAATGTCGGAACGGACATAGGCACATACACCACCACCTCGCCGCTTAGTGCGGTCGTTTCGTATTAGACGGTATCCATCTAATTTGACTAGACTAGAAGAAAGTGACGGTTTTAACCAGGACTCGCTTACGAGAATAACATGCACATTATTGTCGTTGACAATAGCCTCTAGCTCCAGGCAGTGGGCCATCAGTGACGAAGCGTTCAGATGCACCACTGAGAGAGACCTTGGATGTCCCGCCAAACGTGTTTTTAGAACAATCCCAGTCGAAGGATGAATGGTAGAGAGAGAGAGAGACGTGACTGCGGTGGAACCTCCCTCTAGTCTAGTCACGTGAACTAATTTCCTTTCTTTACGTGGTCGCGTGTTGTTTAGTGTTTACATACCAAAGCTATAAAAGTGCA
This sequence comes from Sweltsa coloradensis, assembly GCA_024449915.1. NCBI lineage: Eukaryota > Metazoa > Arthropoda > Insecta > Plecoptera > Chloroperlidae > Sweltsa > Sweltsa coloradensis. The sequence goes on along the minus strand of JAMZAV010002308.1, from coordinate 110,701 downwards.
ATATTGGTGCAAGGCCAAGGAATGACCTAGGATCCCTCTCCAGGTTTCTAGCTATTTAAGCATTGGTGTGTGGATAATCTGACATAAGAATAAACTATACTTGATATTTTTAAACTTGGGTAGGAGACGTTATCAGAACAGTTCCCTATTTGACATTTATTTCTTGTACCCTACCTTAGATATCAAGAAACAACCAATTATTATAATTATTTTTCGGTTGAATATTTTATACAAATTCGTGTATAATATTATCGACACATTATTAATAGATACTTAATTTAAAGAAATAATATGACTTTATTAGGATTACCGATCCAATTTATCAGAGTAGACCCTCTTATAATATAATCTTTTAGCCAGAGTTTCTCACGACGTCGTTATGCTTTTAGCATAGTTCATTTGAACCACAAATCAAAGTTAACGCAACCTATTTTATTGCAATGAGGGATTCATAGAACAAAAATTAATTTTATTTGTTACAGTTCATTATTAATAAAAACTTACAAAATATTGAATTAAGCGTTTGATAGTAGCACGATATAGTTCACTCACCTGCTTTTCAGGGCATTGCTATGAATGTTATACATTTTTTTAAATGTTATAAAAAATATAAGAGTGTAAATACCTCTTCTATCTAGAGGAAGTTGCATGCTGTGCATTGTGACTCTGGTTGTGGCTAGAGTCATGGGTAATTAGGATAGGTCAAGGTTTCGTCTGTCGGTATCACCATGATTGTGCAATAGTGCAGTGATACCTGATAACTGATAATTCAGTTTCAATCAACGAATCACTAAGGAAATAATATATTGTTATAAGTAACAAGAAAAATGTGTTTCTGTAAAACAACGTTTTATTTTCATGTGTAATTGAACAGTTTTTGTTATGATAATTAATTGTGTACAAAGCCACAATACGTACTGCGGTTTTCCAACGATTGTCTGATTCGACCCATTTATCTTTGGGTTCTAATTAGGCAGGTCATAAATACAAAATAAGCAATGAATGTTAAAATAATATAGAAACAAAGTCGTCAAAAACTACAGCTACACAAGGGAGTACAAAATGGTAGTAAATAGTAGTTTCTTCCAAGAGTGCAAAATTACGATAAAAAATTGGTATCATTATTGATGGTAACCGCCCATAAGAGCGCCGCAATAAGGTCGAAACCAAGAAGAGCGCGGTAATAAGAGCGACGCCCATAAGAGCGAAAGGGACATAAGAGTGACATACCAATAAGAGCGACAGGCCAATAAGAGCGACTCCAAAAAGAGCGAATGGTCAATAAGAGCGACAGGTCAAAAAGAGCGACAGGCCAACAAGAGCGACTGGTAAAAAGAGCAAAATTCCAAAAAGAACGATAAACTATTAAGAGCGAATTTCGCTTATTATGCAACCATTTATAGAGATATCTTTTTTTATGTAGAGCAACTTTGTCGATACTAACGCATAGGCTTGTGAACTGTGGCCAATAAGAGGGCCAACACTGTAATCTGGCCGCTGGTCACAAGTCAACTGTCGATGACAACAGCATCTGCAATGATACTTTTTATTTACCGTCTTATTATTCCATTGATAGCATTGCTGCCACAGCACCACAGTGCGTGGCCTATAAGGGTGTTAGAAACGTATTAGCGACCGCGCGGCATGGTTTCTTGATTCAGAAAACACAATTGAAAACAACGTTGTTGTTAGTTCTGGATGATCCTTGGGCTGTTGTGTAGTGTCGATGATGAGGCACTGCTCGACGTTTCGCCACCCATGTTGGTGGCTTCTTTACTGATCCACCAATATGGGTGGTGAAACGTCGAGTACTGCCTCATCATCGACAATACGCAACAGCCCAAGGATCATCCTTTAATATAATATTCTGCAAATCATTTAGGTTTACGCAAATAAATAAATTAATCTATTAATTTCTCTTTTATATCGTTCAGCAAAGCCCCTTGACATCTTCTAAAACACTTCAAAATACGTATTTAAAAAATGCCTGCGGTACTATTGTGGAGGGGGATCCCACCCATTTAGTCGTCGGTTCATTGGTCCAAGCCCCCCCCCCCCAGAAATATATTCCTGCGTACGCCACTGCATACAATATCTCAACGTTCATTGTTACTGAGTGAATAAATTCCAAAAACAAGATCATCTATAGTATTAATTTTATGAATCTTTTAGAGCATGTGAGGTTTAGTTGTAATTACTAACTCAATTGGACTAAACACTGCACTCCAATAAATAAATAACTAGGAAGCTTCGCAAACGCGTTTTCAAGGGCGTTGTTGAATGAGCGTATTTGGCGCAATGAGCTGCCATGTGTTATGCAGCTGGTATTTAAATTGATTTCGTTTCCCCATTGCTATGGCTTGTGAGACACGCTTGGTAATATTGTTTTAATTTTTACGACGACGACATGAGGATCAGAGGCGCACATTACATTACACACTACACTACATTACAATCGAACAATGCATGAAGGTGTTATAAGTCAATGAAATTTTGTAAAACTAGGAAACTTCACAAAAGCTTTTTCAGGCGCGTTGTTGGATGAGCGTAATTGTTTAAAAACGAAAAAGCGTAAAATTGCGATTTTCATAAGAAATAATTGTTCGATTACACTCAAATTTCACACTAATGTATTAATTAAATAAATTAAGGTTCTGTGAAAAAATTATTACAATCAGATAAAAATGTAGGTGTTATAAATCAAAGAAATGTTTTAAAAAAACGTAAAATGGCGATTGTCATGAAAAATTATGTTTTGATTGCGCTCAAATTTCACACGAATATATGAATTCATAAAATTAAGGTTCTGTGAATAAATCATTACAATCAGATAAAGTATGTAGGTGTTTTAGTCAAAGAATGTTTTAAAAAATCGTAAAATCGAAAAATTGCGATTTTCATGAGAAATTATTTTTTATGCGCTCAAATTTCACACAAATATATTAATTCATAGAATTAAGGTTCTGTGAAAAAATCATTACAAGTGGATTCAGCATGTAGGTGTTATAAGTCGATGAAATGTTTTATAAATCGGACAAAATCGGAAAATGCGATTTTAATGAGAAATAATTTTTTGATTGCGCTCAAAAACGTGGCAGTTCTAAGTTCAGAGACTTCGAAGGCCCCTAGAAACTTTCATCGCAATTGGAGTATCGGTATAGCCGGAATCGTGTTAACAAATACACACAAATTCAAACAGAAAAAAAGAGAAAACAACGGATTTTTTTCTCCATTACAGTAGAATGGAATCTTTGCTTCTATCGCTACTCTCATCTTATAATATTTTAAACAATATTTTGATGATATCAGTCGTCTTTCATGGGTTTTATTGACGGGTAGCCTATAATAACAGTACAAGAAAGAGAAACAAAATACATATACTGCCATCTCAATGTGACCAAACAGTAAGTAGAAAACGCTTACTAGGAAGCTTCGCAAACGCTTTTTCAGGCGCGTTGTTGGATGAGCGTAATTGTTTAAAAACGAAAAATCGTAAAATTGCGATTTTCATAAGAAATAATTATTCGATTACGCTAAAATTTCACACGAATGTATTAATTCATAAAATTAAGGTTCTGTGAAAAAAAATTACAATCGGATAAAGCATGCAGGTGTTATAAGTAAAAAAAAAAAACAAATAAAAAAAATTGTAAAATTGCAATTATCGTGAGAAATGATTTTTTGATTGCGCTCAAATTTCACACGAATATATAAATTCATGAAATTAAGGTTCTGTGAAAAAATCGTTACAATCGGATGAAGCATGAATGTGTAATAAGTCGAAGAAATTGTTTAAAAATCGAAAAAAAAGTAAAATTGCGATTTTCATGAGAAATAAATTTTTGATTGCGCTCAAAAAAGTGGCAGTTCTAAGTTCAGAGATTTTGAAGGCCTCCACGATTTTCATTGCAATTTGAGTATCTGTTTAGCCGAAATCGTGTTAACAAACAGCCAAAAATACAGGAAAAAATCATTCCGGATTGCTCTCTCCAGTGTAGTGAAATGGAATCTTCGCTTCGCTCATCCAACAAACTTACAAAAAAATAAAACAGATATATCAGAATATGATAGTGCAAGAATGGATAATTCCACATTTTATTACTGTTTTTCCGTTGCGGACGTAAGCGTAAACAAGGTATATCACTCACTGATTTTGTGTTATCTCCTGAATATTGTCCATTTCGCCTCTTGACCCTTCAACTATTTTATATTATTTCGGCTTCTTCATGAGAAGCCGAACGATTCTTAAAAATATGACTTCGATATAAGCAACTTAAACTAACTGCCTTACTTTTTGGTGATGATTTTATTTTGTCGGCTTTTGTATTAGAGCGAATGAAAGGAACCAATATAGACTCCATGGCTTAACGCATCTGTAATTTTGAACTTGTCAGCAAGCAACTACTGATAATGATAACTCATGACGCACTAGGTTTAAATGAACAGGCCTTGTTTGAGGGGCCAATAACAAGAACATAGTATCTAGGAAGCTTCGCAAACGCCTTTTCAGGCCGTTGTTGGATGAGCGTAATTGGTGCATTGAGCTGCCATGTGTTCATGAGAAATATTTTTTTTTTCGATTGCGCTCAAATTTCACTAGAATATGTTTTTTCATAAAATTACGGTTCTGTGAAAAAATTTACAATCGGATAAAGCATGTAGGTGTAAAAGTCGAAGAAATTTTTTTTAAATCGAAAAAAATCGTAAAATTGCGATTTTAATGAGAATTTTTTTTTCGATTGCGCTCAAAAACGTGGCAGTTCTAAGTTCAGAGATTTGAAGGTCTCCAGAAATTTTTATCGCAAATGGAGTATTGGTTTTGCCGGAATCGTGTTAACAAACACACAAAAATACAAACAGAAAAAAAACATTCCGGATTTAAAAAAAAAATGCAAAAATGCAAAAAATGCAAAACATCTGGCGACATCTCAAGTCAGTGATACGTACCTTCATACGAAACTACTTGAATGAAGTTTTTGTAACTGAGTGGGTCAACTAAACAATATACGTATTTATTTATTTATTTTATTATTTATTTATTTAACTAGGAAAACGCTTAAGTCCCGCCGCGTTGTTGGATGAGCGTAATTAATGCATTGAGCTGCCATGTGTTATGCGAATTTTCTGTTGTTCTGTGGAAAAATCATTACTAAGTTAATTTTTTTTTTAAATAAAATTAAATTCTATTAAAAATTAACTAATTTTTTTTTTAATTAATCGTAATTGTTGAAAAATCGTAAAATTGTGATTTTTATAAAAAATAATTTCTCGATTGCGCTCAAATTTAACACTAATATATAAATTCATAAAATTAAAGTTCTGCGAAAAAATCATTACAATCGGATAAAGCATGGAGGTGTTATAAGTCAAAGAATTGTTTAAAAAAAGAAAAAACATGTAAAATTTCGATTTTTATGATAAAGATTTTTTCAATTGCGCTCAAATTTCACAATAATATCTTTATTCATAAAATAAAGGTTCTGTGCAAAAATCATTAAAATCGAATAAAGCATGTAGGTGTTATAAGTCAAAGAAATTTTTTTTAAATCGAAAATATCGTAAAATTGCGATTTTCATGAGAAAAATTTTCCGATTGCGCTCAAAAACGTGGCAGTTCTAAGTTCAGAGATTTCGAAGGCCTCCATAAAATTTCATCGCAATCGGAGTATCGGTTTAGCCGGAATCGTGTGGACAAACAGACAAAAATACAAAAAAAAGAAAGAAAGAAAAAAAAGAAAAAGAAAAAAAAACATTCCGGATTTTTTTCTCCAGTGTAGAAGAATGGAATCTTCGCTTCGCTCATCCAATTATTTATTTATTTAACAATTTCTTTCTTTCTTTCTTTCTTTAAGTGTTTTCTACTCAATCTGATAGGAAAATTGGAGTGAAATTGGGCGTGATTTGCGCATGGCATTGCGATTGTTTTCTGATAGTAGAGACAAATTATTATGCAACTTCGGTGTCAAGTATCTAGCTAGATGATACGTCCACCTGTTACAGTGACGAGGTTTTTGAAAATAAATGATGATAAAGCATAACAAATTACACATAAAACTACTTGTACTTTTAGAAACGGACAGGTAATTTTGTAACGTATATTTTTGAGCGAGCGTAGCGAGCGTCTCCACTTGACTCTTATGGCTCGAATGTCTGTTTTTTTTTCTTTTTTTTCTGTTATACTGCTTCTGTACAGGTCGCACCGTTTCTCTGATCGACCTGAAATTTTGCACACATGTACATACCACCTATGCGGGTTGCTGTATAGTTTTTGAACAAAATCCGATCGTTGGTTATAAAAAAAAAAAAAAAAAAAATTAAAAAAAAAATGTTCCGATCGTTATGAAATTTTGCAGGGTCAATAAGTACAACATTCTCTCCTATTTTACAAATTTTCAGCTAAATCGGTCAAGTAGTGTAGATAGTTGAGCGAGCGTAGCGAGCGTCTCCACTTGACTCTTATGGCTCGAATGTCTATTTTTTTATTTTTTTTCCTGTTACTGCTTCGGTACAGGTCACACCGTTTCTCTGATCAACCTGAAATTTTGCACACATGTACAAACCACCTAGGCGGGTTGCTGTATAGTTTTTGAACAAAATCCGATCGTTGGTTATAAAAAATAAAAAAAAATTGGTTTATTTGGATTAAGGACGCGTTAACCGTTAGGTCATAATGCACCACTCTAGCCTAAGGGGGGGGGGGGGGGGGGGGGGGGGGGAGGGGCCCATGCTGGTCAGAACCAGCCACGGGTACATACCACCTAGGCGGGTTGCTGTATAGTTTTTGAACAAAATCAGATCGTTGGTTATAAAAAATAAAAAATTAAAATTAAAATAAAAAAATAAAAATGTTCCGATCGTTATGAAATTTTGCAGGGTCAATAAGTACAGCATTCTCTCCTATTTTACAAATTTTCAGCTAAATCGACTAAGACCTTATTTGTATGTAACATTATGGGAATGTCGTACTCGGATCGTGTTGCACTTACCGGTGCTCGCTCAACAACGCGACGGGACTTTAGCGTTTTCCTAGTTTAATTATTAGTGTGAATTATTTTTGTCTTTATTGAATAACCAACTTATTGAGCTGGTCACTATGTTGTCCATACTCCACAGTATCAAATTATATTAAGCTGCAAAACATTGTTGTTCTTGCTGTTTGTATTTCTACTATACGAAACAGTTTTATTATAGTGGTAAACTTTGATCTTGCAAATGATTCTATGTATGCATATAATATTATATTTCCTACGAATGTCCACAACCTGTGCCCAGGGTGAAATGCATGCTCTTCTTAACTATAGGTATTTTGGTGTAAGGATAGTTTGTGAAGGGAAAATACACGGAGGTTTAAGAGGACTCAATCCTTTGCATTCGCATTAACGACTGAAGAAACCTATAATTAGAATGATTTTTTGTACTACTACAAATTTTTTATTAATAGCATTATATTTACAAACCAACTTTATAGGATTTTAATTTGAGCCATTTAGGCATATTAGATTTCCAGTGATAATATTAAAATATTATTCCTTCAATGAATAAAATAAAAATCCAGTTTTAACTACACTAGGAAAACGCTTAAGTCCCGCCGCGTTGATGGATGAGCTTTTTTGTAAGTTTTTAGATTGCGTAGGACCACTTTTCCTTTGCAATTGCTTTTTGAATGCATTGTAGGTGATTGTTGTCAAGTTTCTATTGTTACTTGTTAATTGTTATTAACCTCAAAAAAATAATATTAAAACCTTTATTCTATGGATTCTGGCTAACTTATTCAACTTTTTCTTTCAGAAAGCAATACATCACCATTATTACCTTTTTATGTCCATATTAAATATGAACGTTGTAGACCCACCCGTTTGGTCAGAATCGGCCAAAATGTCACGAAAATGTCGCACTAAAAATCGGGGAAAAAATCGTAAAAGTTCGATATTCATGAGAAATATTTCTTCTATTGTACCCAAAAACGTGGCAGTCTAGTTTAGATTTTCGAGGCCCCTCCATTTTCTCAAGATCGCATATCCCTTGCCCGTAGCGTGCGAACAAACAGTGAGAGAAAAAAAACATTTGAGCTAAATTTTTTGAGGGTTTAGTGAAATTGAAGTCTTTGCTTCGCTCATCCAATTAGTAGGCAATTAAAATCATAATTTCAAGCAGTAGGGCCTATATTATTATGCACTACAAATAAGGAGAGAAGAAAGACAACATAAATCAGGCGAACCTTTGGTTACGATAATCGATATTTAGCTTCGGTAGGCAAAACGAGATAAAAAAACTAGGTGATTATTTGTTGAATAGAACGCACTATTTAATTCAACAGTACCTGCTAGTATTTATCTTAGATCTGCGTAGTGAAGTCGAACTCGATGAGCCCTTTAGGCACCTGTTGATAGAGCAATGGTAACAAGTCAAAAGGGTAAAGATTTGTTGCTGATAGTGAATGGTTCATTTGTATAGAAAATAAAAAGTAAATGCAGATAACACCAAATCGTTTTGGAAATGTAAAAATTACAAAAGTAATAAATTAATCACGGAAAATCGCACTTTTCCACTTTTTCCACTTATGAAACTGAAAGTCTTGTAAAATTTACTATTATGAAAAATATCTTCAAAACACATTGTTTGTATCATTATATTTTACCATTCTCTTGTATTGTTGGTTGCAATTTCTTTCAAAATATTACAATTCTATGCTATCAATGACGAAATGAAGTTGGATTAAAATCTCAGTTAAATAGCGCTCAATTCACTGAAAATACTCATTCTTTAACGCCGATCTTCTAAAACACAAAAAAATTGTACATTTTATTAGTTGAGTTCATGAATATATTTGTTATATCATCAAGTAAAAAAACATCACGCTAGCAACCAAAAAAGTGTCGAATTTATGCTTCAATCACATTTTAGTGAAATTATTTACACTATTTTTGCCGTGTCTGCATTTTTAACAATGAAATCATATTTCTCAATTTCATTAGCCGGTAGCTTAGGAGTAAAGCACTCGACCGGCAATCGGGAGACCGGGGTTCGATACCCCGCTGGGATGTTTTTTTTTATTTCAGGATTGATTGTAATAAATGAAATCATATGAAAATTAAAAATTGATTGTGTATTGTATAATATGGAAAGCATTCAGTTACCTACAAATCGGTATTTGAAAAAATTAAAAACGGTTTACCGAGTCCCGAGTTACGTACATTTAAAGACAGTAGTAAGTAAGCGTTTCAATGATCGCACATTCAAAAACAAAATGGCCTCTAAAAAAAGCGTATACCACAATTCAAAATGACATACATACAAGGTGCATACTAACACGTGGTCAAGTCAGATTTGAGATGTTAACTGGGGGTGAGCCAATTTCGTTGATAGCACTACAGGAATTAGCTCCTGGTCTATTACAGTTGGCGCGTCCTAAGGCCTACCAACTAAACTCAAATCTCTCTCATATACCAAATGTTCCCAGGGGGGCGGTATTTTAAGCCCCTGTCTCCTAAGCCCCTGGACCTTTTTTTGGCTTCTAAGCCCCTGTGACAGACGGTTGTGCTACACGTTGCGAAGCGGGGCTAAGAAGACAAACCGGTCCGGGCTTTAGAAGACTAAAAGTCTTCTTAGGCCCTGTCTCCTAACGCCCGTACGAAAACCTTGTTCGTTCCCATGATCCATTACAGATAAGAAATGATAACGAATTTTTAAGTGTTTATTATCATCGATTTTTGGATGAGCGAAGCGAAGACTTCAATTTCACTGACCCCCCAAAAAATTTAGCTCGGGTGTTTTTTTTTTGTTTTTTTTTTTTCTGTCTGTTTGTTCTCTCTCTACCGGGGAAACGGCATATGCGATCTTGATGAAAATTTGAGGGGACCTTCGAAACCTCTGAACTTAGACTTGCAACGAATTTTGGGTACAATCGAAGAAATATTTCTCATGAATATCGTACTTTTACGATTTTTGTCGGTTTTTAGGGCGATATTTTCGTGACATTTGGGCAGATTCTGACCAAACGGGTGGGGATACAACGTTCATATTTCACATGCACATGGGCCTTCAAATTCCAACTCGACACCTTCTCCCGGTTTGGCCCGTGAATAGGGGAGTTTCACTCCCTGAAACTAATAGCGAGTTCTGCGTCGTCGTCGGGGAACCCCTTCCCTTTGACTACCTTCCCGACGGCGACGACAAAGACAACACGGACGGATGATGACACAGACGGAGACGACCACGACGTGGGGGAACCCCTGCCCTCCCCATATGCTTTTGGCTGGTTCTGACCAGCACAGGCCTGTCCACCCTATGTCCCCAAGCGTCATCCCTTACGTCCCTCCCTTCGTCTCGATTAGCCAAGTTGCATAAATATGAGACGTAAAGCAATATCCAATCAATCAATTAATCACATGCACATTAAGGTCATGGTGATGTATTGACATTTGAAAGAAAAAGTTGAAAAAGTTAGCCAGAATTTATAGAAATAATGGTTTTAATTTGAGTTTTTTTGGTGTGTTAAATATTAAACCTTTATTTCTTTAGATTCTGGCTAACTTTTTCAACTTTTTCTTTCAAATGTCAATACATCACCATTACCTTAATGTGCATGTGAAATATAAACGTTGTAGCCCCACCCGTTTGGTCAGAATCCGGCCAAATAGCACGAAAATATACATTTTAGATCTTTCTCACAGCCTTGTATGAAAACTTCACATGAGATTTTCTACCTCACCCACAGCCTTGTTATAAACAATCAAAGATCCAACAGACCTAATGATTGCTTTGTATGGGCCGTGTTAATATGTTTTTATTATTTTAAATTAATATTAACATTTTATAATTAAAAAGCTCATCCATCAACGCGACTAAGAAAAGCGTTTGCGAAGCTTCCTAGTTTTAAAACTTAGAACCCACAGGACCGGAAGCATAAATGTTATAAGACTATGTAATTTGATCTCACGTGCATTCGTCGTTTACAGCGTAAAATAGCCTAAAAAGGACAAAACGTGCACTAGTTTTTTTGTGTAAATGGAAACTTGTGAAAACAGGGTAAATTAACAAAAATTACCTAAAAGTTCGCATTATTTATTTTTTGAATACGAATTTTTGGAAGAAGTACAAAACGAGTGTTCATGAGACGTCTCTCCTTGGTTGTAAAAAATATATATGCGAATATGTAAATTTTGTCTTATGTTAAGCCACAGTGGAAGAACGTTTACACTGAATTGCATCGAAATAATAATGCGGTCTAGTAATAATACTAGTGGTCCTGTAAGAACAGCAAGATTTAGCATAGTGAATTAGTATTTCGGGGTTCCTTAGTTGTATTAATTTATTAGTAGAAACGAAATTGTATTTTTTCTGATCATTTACACTTCTGTCGTTTTCGCTTGAGGCAATCGAATATGATTATACACACAGTTGATCGAAACGACGAGCGTGAAATTAAAATATAAGACACAGAGAAGTGATCCGCGATACATATTATTTCGTGTATATTTCGGGGTTTGAAAGTTTACAATTTGAGTAGACTATTAAGAATATTATAAGGCGTAGAAAAAGAATACAAAAATAGTGGAGTAAAGGGCCTATGCCTAATGGCAAATTTAGTGCAAAAAGTGAAACTAACGTGGAAATTGGCACTATTACTATTTCGGGTACGAGAAGTTCAAAATTCGATGGCTCCAAGGTGAGCTTCTCTGACTTTATTATTAATAAAATTAAAAATTAATTAATTTAAATCACCCAGACTACCTAATATAAATTGAGCATGAAGCTTATTTTATGAGGAATAAATAAATGTCAAAATATATTTTTAAATATAAATACGATTGTAATATTTTAGATAGGTCTATACTTTAAAACTTGTCGTATGCTTTCGTAGGTCTACTTTCAATTTCACCTTTACTTTCAATATAAACATAGCCTATCATCATATATGGTCTTACAGTTGACGCGCCCTTATACCAACAAAGCGTATTATTTATATCAATATAGTTATCAAACTTAAATGCAAATGTTCCCGGGTACTAAACATATGACTCGCTCACTCGTCTAACAACGACTTTGGCGTTTTTCTAGTCTAGTTTTGGCTAAGACGCCCTTATACCCGAAATGTGTTGGACTGGGATACCTAGGTCCAATCCCCTGGTCGGGAAAGATTTTGTTATTTCTGGATTGTATTTTAAAAATTATTAAACATGTTTTGAAATGCATATAACGCAGTGTATAGTCCATCATCTGTGACAATACTATGGAAAACATAGCCAGTAAAAAAAAAACGTGTTAAGATTGCAAGGTTTGCTCAATATCCGAGCGGAATGTGGGGGTACCTTGATCGTGCAAGATTCGATACTCCTTGGACACTGCATTTTCACGGCCGGGCAAATAACAAACCAAAAATATTTTTTCAAAAACAACAATTGTTTTGAAAATAGGTCCTACACATTAGCAGCCTATTTTTTAATTTGTTACTTACTGTAGGTTTAAATCGCAACGAACCTAGCTGATTTTGTTAACAGTTCTCAGTAAACTTGCACCGGATGCCTGTCTAAAATTTCAGCTCAATCTGTTCAGCGATTAGGCTGATTTTCGACGTACACACACGCACGCACACAGACTCACAGAATGAGCGCCGGGTTTGAGTTGAATGGAGACACTCAGTCGCTTCACTCCCTCGTTTAATTATAGATGGTTGTAGACATATTGATTCATGTTGATTTAATTAAGGATACCTCTACTACATTTTAGTTAAATTATAACTCTTTTGACTAATGTGTGAGAATGTATACCTAAAGCTTGTTGCCAGTGGCAGTACTTGCTTTGATTTAATTTGTTGATTTTGCTTGATTTTTCTGTGATAATTTTAAATTTCTCTTTAAAATTAAACTGGAAACGTTGGTTGAAATAATAAAAATGCACTGATAAACCCAAAAAATAATTATGCCATTAGATTATTATTTAAGGCTGTTGCATCGTCCTCTAAACTATATTTAAAAATCAAAGGAAGATGACTGCAATCTTATCTAGATGAGTGAGGGTCTAAAACATAAAGGAAAAATATATTTTGTAATATTTTGGGCAGGATGTTACGTCTGTCAGTCATTATATGCAAATTTTTGGACAAAAGTTGGAACACTGAGCTAGGTGTTATACTTAATTTAGAGCGACGATTTTTTTATATTGTTTCTAAAAATCATTGCCTTCCACCTCCTTATAAGGAAAAACAATTTTGTGAAATATCGTTCAATGTTCTATTTTTTTCGTCCGCAGGTACAAAACTTTTATTTGTACCCTGACAACAAAATCGTATATCGAACGATATTTCAAAAATTGTTTTTCCTTATAAGGAGGTGGAAGGCAATGATGTGAAGTAACAATATTTAAAAAAATCGTCTCTCAAAATTAACACCTAGCCCAGTGTTCCCACTTTTGTCCCAAAATTCGCATATTATGGTTACAGGTACGTAGTGTCCCGCCCCAAAAAATACAAAATATATGTTTTTGTTATCTTCAAGACCCTCACTCATTTAGATAAGATTGCCGTCATCTTCCTTTAATTTTAAAATATAGTTTAGAGGACGATACAATAGCCTTAACTAGCTTAAAGAAAATATCACACTGAATTACATAAAGAGAGCATTTTATTCCCTGTGTTACCGAAAACTAGGTTTCCATTTTAAAAGATGCGTATTTAACAAAAATCAATTAACTTTCTTTAAAATACCTATGCTATGAAAATAAAAAAAAATAGTTTTCCGAAGCGTTTGGAATTTAATTTATTTTTAATGTAATTCATTGATATATTATTTTTGTCATAGTCATATTTTATGTATGAATATGAGGCTTCACAAAATGAGATAGAATGAAATAAAAAGGCACCTATCGTAGCACTTTTCAATATTATTTTCTCGATTCTAGAAAATTAATAAAAAAAAGTGTTTTGAATCCGTCAAAAAGGCCATATACACCAAAATGTGCTAGCATTTTCTGCCTGATTCGCGATAAATCTTGAAAAATCTGCTATGGTAGGATGCCCATTTAGGCCTATCCATTATTAATTAATATATGTATTAAAAACTATTAATTATCCGTTATTAAGGTTTAAACAGTGGCGTAGCGGTAATCAAAGCCGCCCCCGCAAGACTTGGTGGCCCCCGTCTGGGGGGGGTCACTGGTCAAGCTGAGTTCAGGGCCATAATATGAGTTTATTGATACTCGTGTATAGAGAAAAAAAACTATATTATTACTAAAATTTATTTCCAAAAGTCTATGTCTGACACTTGCGTTTTCAGTTTGCATCAATTAACGAATCTATGTTCAACTCGATGTTCAATAAACGACTTCGATATGCAGACGTAATGATCGCCCTCTCTAAAATTAGCATCACATCAAAAAACGAAGAAGAAAAAAGAAGCAAAACCAATTAAAAAGAAAATGGCACGTTCTAATCTGTTATGATGGTTGTCACACAAAGTTGTTACAGTCGAAAAGTATAAAGTATGGACTTGATGTACACTTGTAGCAGGGCCAAAAGAAGAATCGTTCATTCTTCGTTCGTTCGTGAACTCTTAGAAGACCAACGACTGTCAGATACCCCCTAGATGTATAAGTTTTAACCAAAACGGGCAATTTGGGGTCATTTTTACTTCTTTTTTTGGAAAAGTCAAAAAAATTATTCCCGGAACAAACAAATAAAATGAAAGTGTGGATGAAATTATATTTTCAATTCCTTACACGAATCAAAAGTATGAAATAGATTTCGTTCAACGATTAATTGGCCTTGAAAAAATAAAAACTCTTGAAAAATTCAGAGATGCACTCCTGTAACCCACACCCACCACTGGCCAACAAGTGGATGTCTACTCCAAAATAATCAACCTATTTGATGACCGTAGCGAGCAAAGCGAAGATTCCATTCTACTACACTGTAGAAAAAAAATCCGGAATGTTTTTCTTTTTTAATTTTTTTCTGTTTGTATTTTTGTGTGTTCGTTAACACGATTCCGGCTAAATTGATACTCCAATTGCGATGCGATTCCGGCTAAATTGATACTCCAATTGCGATACAATTTTCTGAAGGCCTTTGAAATCTCTGAACTTAGAACTGCCACGTTTTTGAGCGAAATCAAAAATTATTTCTCATGAAAATCGCAATTTTACGATTTTTTTCGTTTTTTAATAAAATTCTTCGACTTATAACACTAGAGATAAGTTTTTTTCTAGCGTTTTATTTTATGCAACAAATTAATTATTCGATTGAAATAGGCAATACAAAAAATATGTTTTAATGCCTATTGAGAATATTTAGTATGTATTTGTTTTATTGACATTATTAAATTAAAAGCTAAAGTTCATCATTTTATTTAATAAAAATGTTTAAAAAATCTACATTAGGGTTTTTTCACAGAAACAATGAAATGCTTAAAAAATGCGCTAAATGCACCAATTAATCTAAATTTTTCTAGTTAAAATTTAAAATCTAAAAAACGTATCATAATTATGACAACACACATGCATTTATCCGAGATCCGGAAGGTTTTTTTCCCTTTTTTTTCTGTTTATTATTCGTGTGATTGTTAACACATCCCAAAAATTATTCTTCATGATAATTTGAGCATTCGATTTTTTAGATTTTTTTAGCAAATTTCAAAAATTATTTACTCATAAAATACTAAATTTTATTTTTTATTTTTTAAATTGAATTTATAAAAAAAGCTTATCTATTGTAATGTTTTTTCATGAGAAACTAATTAGAAAATCGCTTAAATGACGCCATCAATAATTATTCTATCGAAACGCCGACTTAAGCGTTTTTTCTATGTTAAACGCACACATAAAAAATAATTTATTTTAAAGTATTAATAATTGGATTGAACATTTTGCAGCAGAAGCGAAGATTCCATTTCACTACACTGCACAAAAAACAACCGGAAACGTTTAGCTTCCTAGTTATTATTTATGTATTTTTTGTGTTTGGTTAGTTCGGAACAATACTCCAATTAGGCGATGAAAGTTACGGAGGCCTAGCGAAAGCTGAACGATAGATTCCATTTTTACAGCGAAACAAAAAATTTTTCTTTTAATCGATTTTACGTGTTTTTTTTTTTGTTAAACAATTTTTGACTAAACCCTACAAGCTTATTCTATGTAAGATTTTCTGAGGCTTAATTTCTGAACTTAATACTTCTCGTTTTTGAGCGCAATCGAAAATTATTTCTATGAAATCGCAATTTACGATTTTTTTTTTTTTTTTTTACATCACGATTAAAAACAATGTAAATCGTAAGAAATTTTATGGATTTTTATATTACAAATTAACACAATCCAAGATTATTTTATAAAAATGCAATTTACGATGTATCAATGACGCATTCACTCTCTTTCTAACGCGCCTAAAACCTTCAATTTGTAAAAATTTAATTTATATAGATTCTCATGTTGTCGGAAAATTGAGGTTAACCCCCAAGGGAAATTATTTTCTACTGAAAAAAATCGAATTTTTTAGTTTTTTTTTAATTCGGGTTTAAATTAACATAAGACAAGGCGGACTCAATTCTCATAATCGCAATTTTAAACGATTTTTTTCGGTTTTTTTATTTTTTGTCTTACATACTGCATTGCGTAATGAAATTTATATTCTTATATGGACAAATTTAAATTTATTTTTTATTGATTTTTCGTGTTTTTTATATTTTAGACGTTCTTGCAAACCACACCTACAACTAAATTTTTAGTTAATCAATAGAATGCCGAAATTGAGGAATCGAAAAATTATTTCTACAAAAAATTACAAATTTTTTAGTTTTTTAAATTCTTAATTAACTAAACAAGCCTCACTGCATCCAATTACGCTTAGTTTCGGATTCCTATTTTTATTTTATATCGACGAAGCGAAGATTTCATTTCACTACATGGAGAAAAAAATCCATTTTTCCCCTTATTTTGTATTTTTGTGTTTTGTTAACACGATTCGGCTAAACCAACACTCTAATTGCAATGATTTTATGGAGGCCCTTCGAAAACTCTGAACTTAGAACTGCACGTTTTGAGCGCAATCGAAAAAGTATTTCTCATAAAAATCTTACGATTTTTTTTCGATTTTTTAAAAATATCTTCGAACTATAACACCTACATGCTTTATCCGATTGTAATGATTTTTTCACAGAACCTTAATTTTATGAATTTATATATTCGTGTGAAATTTGAGCGCAATCGAAAATAATATTTCATGAAAATCTTCATTTTACGATTTTTTAAACAATTCCTTTGATTATATAACACCTACAGCTTTTCCCATTGTATGATGTTTCTCAATTAATTATATGAATAATAATTCGTGTGAAATTGAGCGCATTCAAAAATCAACTTTTCATGGAAATCCGCAATTTTACGTTTTATAATTTTTTATTTACATTTCTTCGAATTATTTAAAGTTCCCACATGCGTTATCAAATGTAACGATTTTTTAATTCAGAACCTTAATTTTATGAATTCAATATATTTGTGTGAAATTGAGTAATCGAAATAGAATTTTTGTTATGAAATCGTAATTATAGCTTTTTTTTCGTTTAAAAAAATTACTCATCTAACAAGGCGCCTGAAAAGCGTTGCGAAGCTTCCTAGTTACTACAATTAAGAAATTAAAAGTTCTCCCCAACCGGAATTCAAACCACAGGTCTCCCACATTCCAGGTGAGCGTCTTAAACCATGCCCTTTAGAGTAAATGCAACTACAATTCATAGATAAATTTACACGTCCTGATGCCTGATGGTCTAGTAGTTACGACGTTCACCCCTGGAGCGTGGGAGACCCGGGGTTCGAATCCCGTTTGGGGCGGACTTTTTAATTTCTGGAATTGTAGGTAATAGTATTATTACATCTTAGACGACATTGATGCCAGCATAATGAAACGACACAATATTTATGTTTAAGATGAGAAGTTCCCATATCGGCATAATTATGCAGTTATATTAATTAAGTATGCCAAAGTAAGGATATTATACATTTATGGTATTTGGGGTCTACCTACGCAGCTTACACAGTTAATGTTAAGTATGAAACTATGGTGTTAGTTTCTCCCAAAACAATTTTTACAACATTCAACTATGAATAAAATTTACAATAAAATCAAAGCATATTAACAGTGCTTTTGCAATGACTACATGATTTCAATTGCAACATTTTCGAGTCGAATGAGACGTTAAGCAATATCCATCAATCGAATATTGCTAACTTCGCTTGAAGTCTGATTTATTCTTATCCCCCACCCCACACCCACCACCAACATTTGGAATTTATGGTTTCACCTTGAGTCAAAGTACAGCCCGCTTTGCAAATCTGGTGCGACGAACAAACATCTGCTGGCGTTAGAGACAGGGCCTAGAAACTTTTAGTCTTCTAAAGCCTGACCGGTTGTCTTCTTAGCCCGCTTCGCCCAAACGTTTTAGCACATCCGTCGGTCACAGGGGCTTAGAAGCCAAAAAAAGGTCCAGGGGCTTAGGAGACAGGGGCTTAGAAGCCGACACCTTCCCGGGTACTCTACACTTAACTCGCTCACTCTTCTAACAACGACTTTGGCGTTTTCCTAGTCTATAATCGGCTAAGGCGCTTTTGTACCCGGAATGTGGGAGGCCCAGATTCAAACAACGGTCGGGATAATTTTTATATTTCTGGATTATTATTTTTCTAAAAATTAAAGATTTTGGTTTGAAAAGTAACATATAACTTACTATGAAAAATACAAAGTACGAAATACGATAATTAGATTGCAAGGTTTTCACTTTTTCAGAAGGAATTTTGGGTAACCTGAAGCGAGCAAATTCGATACACCTTTGTCACGCCTAATTTAAGAAATTAATCTATAAAATTAATAATTGTCGGGTTAAAATAAATCCTACACATTTCCTACCTATTTCTCAATTTATATTCTTGTAGGTAAAAATCGCACGATTTGGTCATTTTGTTAGCATCTCAGTGACTGCATGCACGATGTGTTTAAATTTCGTCTCAATTGTTGCCATTCGGCCGTAAAACTTGGCTCTGCAATAAATGTTTAAATGTTTTAGTTAACATTTGAAAATCCACTCGATTGTACCTTGGATGATCCAAGACTGTGTTAGCGCTCCTTATAGTAGTAGTTCTACCATTTTATGTGAAATATTTGTTTTATAACGGACATTGGGAAAATTTTATTTGGACGGACATTTCCAGTGCTAGGTTGCAAAAGTTAAAAGTTTTTCTATGAGTCTTTGACAAAGATTGCACCAATATGATTTGGACATTCACAATTAATACCTAATCATGGCAGCATCAGTTAATGCAATTTTTTATGAAAAATGTTTAACAAAAATGACAATAGATGATATTCGATTTGAACTTTGTAATTTCAACATTTCTTCGACAGGTATTTTTGGAAAAAGATAACTTTTGGAGAAATTATTTGACAAGCTCATAAAACAGAAAGTTAACCTGAAAAAGTCATTAAATAAGTATATGATAAAGAAGTCAAATAATTCACAGAATAATATGCGACATGAGTATAAAAATCCTGTTAATGTGAATAAACAGATTATCGTACCAGACCTTGAAAAACAAGAAAGATTTCTAAATTTTGATCCGTTAGGCACTATAATTCAGCGTAATGTGTGTGATAGGCCTACACATTCCATGGAGAAGATTCAAGTTGCCCTTCCAGACCTTGAAAGCAAGGAACATATTCTAAAACTTGAAAAAAAGGTCTTAGAACAAATGTTGAATGAAGAAAAATTTCTTAAAATAATTGCAAATCTAGACAACATTGTAATAAATTTAAAATCAAGGTGTCAGCATTATAAGGATTTGTTGGATATTTGCAATGCTAAAGTTAGCATATTGCAAAAGGATATTGTAGATATAAAAAAATTAGACATAACTGCTGTTGTAACATCTGATCTTCATTCATACAGTAGGCCTACCATTGACCCAAGTGACACTGCGGTGAAACATAACCGTTCATATTCCTGGCAACAACAAAGACAAGGCCAATCACTTTTCAACGCAACTGAATTCCCTGTTCTCCCATCATACTCGAATGGATGTAAGCCGAGGCCCAGGATGGCCAGCCACCTAGTTGCTCGTTCGACTGATCAGAGGCCCTCAATCTGTAAACAGCCTAGCCCCAAACTTACTAACCTAGTAATCAGCGACTCAATGTTTGTTGGGTGCATCTACATTAAGCCAAACGACATCTATATCCTGGAAACCCATCCAGGCATACAACCATTTCAGCTACAAACACTGCTAGAGTCAAGAACTGCTGACCCCAATGTATGCGTCGTAGTGTTGCACTGTGGCACAAATTCTCTAAACCGACGTAGCATTGGGCAAATATCTAATGATATGTATCAACTGCTCAGGACTACCCAAAAAACATTCCCACGTGCCTCAATCGCCTACACCTCCATCGCACACCGCAGGGATATAGAATGCAAGGACTTGGTGGAAGAAGTCAACAGTGAATTAAAAAGAATATGTAACTTACTGCAAGCCACTTATGTTGAGACCAACAATTCAATATGCCCAGCACGCCATCTGTCCAAAGGAGGCCTACACCCCAACAAGCAGGGTCATGCCACCATCCACAACTTGTTGGCCGAAATGTGCTCAGTAATGAGTTGGCGACCAACACCTTCACTTACCTACACCGTTCCCAAAATCAAAAACACAAGTCTCAGCCCCACTCCCCCGGGTCCGCAACCATCCCCATCAATCACCACAAAGAGATCGGGCAGGCCCAGACAGTCAACGATTGAGCTTGAGGGCAATCTACTTCCAATTCGATTCCACAAAACTTTTCTCCCAACCCCACTAAAAGCATACCAGCTCAGTCTACTATTGTCCAGATTCCTCCCACTCCAATCCCCCTACTACATCATACCGACCAGCAAACCAAAAAGCCCAGCAATTTGGCCTCAACAGTCACAGAGCCCCAAAGGGTAACCTATTTGACGCCCCATCATTAATTCCCCTCGTGCACTGTGTTGGGCCTGATTTTGAAATGAGCCAAGGCATCGCAGCTAGTTTCAAAAGTAAATTTGGCTGTGTGGACCACCTGATTCAACAAAGGAGAGGAGTCGGAAGCTTCGCAACACTCCATGCGGAAGGCAGAGTCATCTTCTACCTGATAACTAAGCAGGTCTCGAGAAGTAAGCCACTTGCACACGACCTACGAGCTACCCTAAAAAACCTCCGAGCATACTGTGATTTCTACCACATTGACAAACTTGCCATGCCCCGCATTGGGTGTGTCCTAGATCATATGTACTGGCCATTTGTCAAGGCCATGATTGATGATATATTTCGCGACTCAAGAACGCAAATTCTCGTCTACACTCCCCATTCCCTCGCCAACATCCAGATTGACCATGTATCTTCCAACAAAATTCTTTGTTCCTCTGCAACTGCCCCCACATTGGGTGCCCTTTACTCCATCCCAACACAACCCCCACCACAGAGGCTGATCCTGATGGACGTCAGCGTTACTGCCGAGCCACAGCCTGCGTTAGTTACGGAACCTCTCGCCGAGGAGGCCAAATCCAAGGATGACAAGGTCACCCAATCGCCTTCCTTCACGGATGTGGAGACTAACACATATGAAGAAGACGGGATCGCCCAGTTGCCCCCTCTTGATGTCGCTGACGTGGCCAAATCCGAGGAAGACCAGGTCAACCAATCGGCCTCCTCCATGGTCGAGGAGACTTTCTCAGCTGTGTCACCGTCGCAACCCGTGATAGCAGGATCCATCCTGCACGAGGTCCCTGGTGACTGGACTCTACCCGTGACTGCAACCGAGCTTCCGTCGCAACAGGCAACCCCATTAATTACAACCCCTAAACTATTGTCAATAAAAAAAGTAAAAAGGGTAAACTCCACCCACACGTAACCAGCCCTCCAGAACCACTAAAGTAAACCACAAAGCCCTTAATCACTCAAAATTGTAACTTTTCTTTTGCTCAGCCAACAAGTGTTGCCAATTTAAAACAAACTAAGGCAAGGAACACAGTCGCCCCTAATAATACCCCGTCTGCTTATGGCCCCAGCCACAAACCACTAACAACCTCGCCTAAAATCTGCTCGACTCTGAACAAACCCAACAAATCATTACAGAGCCCTAAAATCGCATTCCTTAATATCTGCTCAATCCGGAACAAAATCGAAGAAATTGAGCTTCTCACCAAGCGCCTCTCCCCTGATATCTTTTGCTTCTCGGAACACTGGCTTACTCCACACGAAATTAACTCCTTTTCCATCTCCGGCTACGCTAATATTGACCTTTTCTGTCGCTCCACGTTCATCCATGGAGGTGTCGCAATCCTTGCCAAACCCACCTCAACCTCATTCCCATCCCTGAAGTCAAACCCTACTGCACCGAGAAAGTGTTTGAATGTGTGGCAGGTTTTTGGGCGCTCTCTCGATCAGCACTTTATAATTCTCTCTGTCTACCGTTCCCCTCTTGGTGACTTAAATACATTTCTCTCCAAGCTTGATGAAGTGCTCATCCTTCTCACCAAGAAATTTCCTAAAGCAGACTTAGTCTTATGCAGTGACCACAATGTGGACCTGCTTACCCAATCACCATCCCGATCTAAACTGCTCGATCTGGTACACTCCTTCAATATCATTGAAACCATTGATACACCAACCCGTGTCACTGCCACTAGCAGCTCTCTTATCGACAACATTTTCACTTCTCTCGACCCAGCATTGTTTTCCGTCAGCTCTACTGACCCTGGCCTGTCTGACCATTACCTCCTCATTCTCAACCTTTATCTCTCCAAAATCCACCCCCCAAAAATGAAGGTAATGAAACGCTCTTTCAGTCCCAACAATACAGACAACTTTCTAACACGGCTAAGTGCAGAAAATTGGCAGTCACTGTCAACTCCTGGAGATGCAGATGTACTCTTCTCTAGTTTTCTTACCACTTTACTGTATCACTTCAATAAATCATTTCCGCTAAAAAGCTGTCCCCGCTTTAAACCCAAAGTCAATTCCTGGATCACACCAAAACTGCGATCCGAAGCCCAGACCTTGCGATCCCTTCATTTCGAACTGAAGTCGACTAACAACTCGACTAGTAAACAACAATATCGTGATTTAAAAAAGTCTCATGCTAGAAACATTCGCCAAGCTAAACTCTACTATAACGACTCCTTAATATCAGAATCTAAGAACACCTCAAAAGCTATTTGGTCCATGATTAAATCACAGACCAATGCCCCGCAACCTAAAAGCAACCTCTCTCTTATCGCTAACGGTAAAGTTATATCTGACGCATCATCTCAATGTGAACTCTTTAATGACTTCTTCATCAACTCGTGCAACCCTGCTGGTAAGCCTAATGCATCAATTAACCCTCCCCCTCCTCCAAAAACCCCACGACCTCTGCTCGGCCTAACTGTCTTTCTCCACCCAACCACTCCAATTTAAGTAGCTACTGTAACTAGGAAACTTAGTTCCAAACACTCATATGGACTGACGAGGTGCCAGGCTCTCTTCTTTTAAATGTATGGACTTTATTTCCGGCCCATTAGCCTACATCATAAATCAATCCTTTTCTGATGGCATTTTCCCCTCTAACTGAAGGCAGCAAAAATAATCCCCATCTACAAACACAAAGGTAAAAAATCTGAGATGACTAACTATCGACCCATCTCCCTGCTCTCCTCTTTTTCCAAAATATATGAATACATCATGCATGATCGTCTATCATCATTTCTAAATTATCACAACATTCTCTCCCCTACTCAGCATGGTTTTTTGAAAAACAAATCCACCACAAGCGCAATCTTCAGTTTTCTTTCCCCTCTCTACTCTGCTTTGGACAAAGGTGACCACGCGGTAGGAGTGTTCTATGACATGACAAAGGCTTTTGATACGATAGATCACAAAATTCTCCTCGGAAAGCTATATACCTATGGCATCCGAGGGATCGCTTTAGATTGGATTTCCTCTTTCTCTCCGGCCTCTCTCAAGTAGTCGAATCGAGACAGCCAATGGTCTATCCGTCACCAAACCCGCTCTAAATCTCTGTCCATAGTCTGTGGGGTTCCCCAGGGTTCCATACTCGGGCCCCTAGCCTATATCATATATGTTAATGATCAGGCCACCTTTCTGGATGAGGGTATTCTCACACAATATGCGGATGACTCCAGCCATCTGCTGACCCTACCTAAACATCATCCCTCTCAGGCACTTGCCCCCCTAATCAACAGCCAAGTGGCCAAAATGTCATCATACAGCCGCGACAATGAACTCTACATCTCGCGCTCTAAAACGGTATACTTATACTTCCACACTCCCATAAGATCCCCTGCTAGTCCCCTAGTTCATCTAGAGTTTGATATAATCCCCCGCGCTTCTAGTGTAAAAGTCCTCGGCCTTGCATTGACCGAAAAACTCGACTGGTCTATCCATGTTAACCATGTTGCCAACAAAATTTTATCTGGATGCTACTCTATCCGTAAGCTCAAACAAATTGTTCACCCCCATATCTTATTGCAAGTCTACTTTGCCCACATCCACTCTCACTTATCCTATGGCCTGCTATTTTGGGGAGCCTCCCCCCAAGCAAATAGAATATTTATCCTCCAAAAGAGAGCGATACGCATTATTGCGGGTGTCTCTAGAAAACACTCCTGTAGGGAGCTCTTTAAGGAATTAGGGATTTCTAACTCTAGCATGCACACTCATCCAGTCTGCTGCACTCTTTGTTCGCACAAATAGTAACCTCTTCCCTCTCAATGCGTCTGTGCACTGCCACAACACAAGAGCCATCCTTCACATACATAGGCCACCCCACCACCTGCGCCTTTTTGCACTGGGCCCCGAGTACCTTGCCTCCACCCTTTACAACAAGCTCCCAGAAAACATAAAAACCTCCCCCACCCTGCCCTCCTTCAAACACAAGTTAAAAATATATCTCATAGCAAACAGCTTCTACTCGGTTAGTGACTACCTCTCCATGTAAATAATAAAGAATTATAAATAATGAACAATTAAATAATAATAAATAAAAACAGATATTCTAGCTAAATTCAGCAATGATATATCACCTGTTAAGTCCTGTTTCAAAGTCAACTAAAATTGTAACATATGGTTACGATTTTTTAGTTATATGCCTCCATATCATTATGTCTCTTACTTATCTGTACCATTATCTTGCACCAATTGTAAATCACTCATCGAACAATTCTCTTCTCCAGTTATACTTTCATAAAATAATATATTATATCAATCTCATTATTATTATTAATAGCAACTCGCTTATTTTCAAATTCCACTTTTCCTTATTAGTATTTATATTTTCCATCATTATCATGTGAATCATATTTATGGACGTGTTGCTTATTTATTAGATTATTATATTATATTAGATTATTCATTCCCTCTCTCTCAAGAGGGGTTATATCTGTTACCATGTATCGGTCGAATGAATAAATTGAAATTGAAATTGAAATTGAACAGACAAACAGACATTCTCACAGTGAGTGCCGTTCCGCTTTACCTGCGTTGTTAGACTTTGTACGCAACGCTCACTCGTCTTAAAAATATTATTATTGTAACACAATGACAAGAGATGGAAAGAACACAGCGCAAATTTAAATTCTGACGTATTTTGTAGACGGAGAAAACAAGTATTGCCAAACCATAATAAAAGAATGGTAGCAATTATATTGTTTGTACACTAACAAAAGGATTTAAAAGAACATATTATTACAAACAAAAAAACATTATTTGTAGAAGGAGAAAAGAAGTATTGACTAAATTACTATAGAACAAGTAAGCAATTATATTGTTGCTACATAACCAAAAGGAATCAAATTGTTGTCGTGGTTTGATAAGAGACCCCGTGGCATTGGTGGCCGCCCGCTGCAGGATCTCTCTCTACTTCAGTCCTGACATTTTTCATGCCATTTCACTGCCTAACTTAAAAACAACTCTGAACTGATTTTAAAATGTATTTTGTTGCTGACTTTAGTTTCTCACATCGAATCGCAATCGATAAATTATTTCTCATAAAAATCGCAATTTTACGCCTTTTTTCAATTTTTAAAGAATGTCTTCGACTTATAACACCTACATGCTTTATCCGATTGTAATGATTTTTTTCACAGAACCTTGATGTTATAAATTTATATATTCGTGTGAAATTTGAGCGCAATCGAACAATTATTTCTCTTGAAAATCGCAATATTACTCAATATTACTCAATATTACGTTTTTTTTCGATTTTTAAAAACTTTCTTCGCCTTTTAAAACCTACATGCTTTATCCGATTTGAATGATTTGATTTGATTTGAATAGATGTCGCCTTTGTGTATGAAAGAGAAATATATTTTACCAACGCAAGCAAAAATTGGATGTGCTAGATCCACGCTGAGCTAGCGTGAATAGAGTTGACAACGTTGTTATGTTGGGAAAACAATTTCGAGCTATCTGCATTCTTTCGTTGGGACCGCTAAATATACAATAATAATATAGAGCATTAAAATACTATACCTTTTAACTAGGCCGCTCCGTGAACGCTTTTTCCAGTCGCGTTTATGGATGAGCTTTTTTAAAAATATTTCTGTCCAATGATTACGTTTTTAGGTGGGATCTGATTACTTTTTCTGGTTACTTGATACTTTTTGTGAATTATACACCTGTAAAAGGCTTTTTTAAAACTTTACCTTTTTTACCTTTTTCTTTCAAAAGGCACTAGATCACCATAATCTTTGTCAATGTAAAATATGAACGATGAAGTCCCACCCGTTTGGTCAGAATTAGCCCAAATGTCACGAAAATATCTATTAAAAACCAGGAATAAATCGTAAAAGTTCGATTTCTATGAGAAATACTTTGTCAAATGTCTCTAAAATCAAAACCAATATAATATCAGTGATTTTAAACGTTTTCATAAAGTTTCATCAAGATCGGAGTAGCCGTTTTGAAAAATATCACGAAAATATCTAATTTTTTTAACGTAAAAATGTGATTATCATAAGAAATATTTGATCGACTGTACCCAAAAACGTGGCAAGTCTAAATTCAGAGATTTCAATGGTCCCTTCAAATTTTCATCAAGATCGCTTTTGCCGTTTGCCCGGTAGAGCGCAAAAAGTCAAAAATACAAACAAAAACCAAAAATACATCCGAGCTTAATTTTTTGGGGGGTTAGTGAAATTGAAGTCTTCGCTAAGCTCATCCAAAAAGTCGATCTTGATTTCCTTTTGGTCATTTTTTATCATTTTGGCCTGTTGCTAGTTTTAACCTGGTGCTCTTATTGGCCTGTCGCTCTTATTGGCCTGTCGCTCTTATTGGCCTGTCGCTCTTATTGACCTGTCACTCTTATTGGCCTTTCGCTCTTATTGGCCTGTCGCTCTTATTGGATTAGTGCTGATCCGTTCACAGACTTAAACTTTGAAATGAGATTTATCCCAACTCATTCCCCGCATGTTGCTCGTGGCGTCAGGAGCTGGTAAAATTCCTAGTCGCAATTCACCGCAGAAACATCCATTGTCTGTTATTCCCATACTTCCCTGTTCTAGATAAATTATTCTCCTATCTGTCCAAAAGTCACCTATTTTTGTTTATTGTTTATAAATGTCAATGCACTTAAAAGAATTAAAACACTTTTCTCAAGATTCATCATTTCAGGGCGGTGATGAGGTCTTCGCTTCTCAACCTCTTGCCTTTTTCGTTTTATTATTATTATTATTATTATTATTTTTATTATTTTTATTAGTATTAATATTATTATTATTATTATTATTTTATTATTATTATGTATTTATTATTATTTTAGTATGAAGGGGGGAGGTTATTATTATGATTAATTATTATTATTAATTATTATTATTATTATCTTTTATTATTATTATTATTATTATTATTATTATTATTATTATTATTTTATTGTGTATTGCATACAAACATCGGTAAACCAGTGCTAACATTTGTACGAACTTACGTCAAGTACTTTCCTGTTATTAGTATTATTATTATTTCTTTTATCACGCAATATGAACATTACATAATGGGTATTTAAGAGCTTTCACCCATAGATGAACCACGACCTCTACGTTGACAACCCTATTACAAAACAATTACATATACATGACATTAAAAATACAATACCTACAAAGAAATAACTGAAACACTGTCTTCTCTAAAACTTTGCGTAGTATAGGCGGTTCCTAATAATGCTTGCTTTTGAAGCTCTGTGATTCCAGTGCTCTGCACAGAGGTTTTTGAGGTTCTCTTCCAAACTTCTTCCAATTGCCCCCAAGCTCCAATAATATATGGGAACACTCTCTTACAACGGACATTCCACATTCGTTTGAATGTCTATTTGTGGGTTTCGATATCTTGTGGCTTTTTTTCTGCTTCCTTTAGTAACTATTTTGCGTTCTGATGGAATAGCTACATCGATGATCAAACATTTTTGGATCTCTTTGTTTTTACAACAATGTCTGGGTTTGTTGTAAAGAACGCTTTCTACAGTGATTATTTGCTCATTCCACAATATGTCACATAACATTGTCAACTACTTGTTCTGGTGTATGCATGTACCATTTGTCACAAGTTTTCGATGTTGTAACTTCTACAAATGTTCAATGCAAATTTGCCCCAACTTATCATGTCGATCAGATGTAATTCCGTTTTTGCTAAGAACGGACATCCAGAAATAATGTGCTTCACGCTTTCTCATAAAGCTTTACACTAACGACCTTGTCATCTACTTCCGAGTTTGAGAATTCTTTTTCGTACTTATTGTTCTTAAGGCTTGATCTTGTGCAGTCTACAATAAGACTTTCATTTCACCTTTGAGATTACTTTTGGCCCGAGCCACTTTTGTTTGATCTTGGTCAATATTGTGGTTGCTCCATGCGTGTAATATATGTCCATGCAAATGTTTAGACTTCGCAGCAACTTATTGAATATCTGGATAATATCTTTATGTTGCTTGTTGATTATCTTGACCTTGTAGTGCAGGTGACTTATTGATCTGTTTATATCGGTTTAATTCTATACCTGATTTGTGACAACTTGTTGGCTTAACAAAATGACACGTTTCTCATGCTTTGCTGGACCAATGGTTCTTGAACCATTCTTAAATTGGTCATCTCCTTTCCCTTTCTATGTATTAAACTCAATCCAATCATTGCTTGTTTTGTATGACTGCTCTATTTGATTTATACCTCTACTCGCATTCTTCTTGCAATATACAGTCTTTTCGCGTCCCGCTCGTGGAGGTGCATTCCGTTCATTATCAACAGTTTTCTTCGTTTTTCGTCTCAATCTCTTAAGTTCTTCTATGCTTCCAATTTAATATCCCCAAAGCTAAAAGATATTACTGGCTACGGCAAATTGACCATTGCAATAGTTTTATTTCGTTCCGTTCAATTCACTTTCAAGTATTAATCCAAAGGCGTCCGTTTGGTAATTCTTTGCTCAATTTATCTTTCATCAATGTATGCTGAACACCATTGCCGTTCTTCTATTTCTTTTCCAAATATTTTATAAGTGATTTCTTGACCTAATGTCCTCACTAGTGGTAGCTCATCCAGTTGGATGTTTTCCACTTGAGACACAATCTTCCCTCTTTTGTAATGTCCTTTCTGCAGTTTTTGATTCCAATTCCATACAAATGTGTGTCGTCACTGAAAGTGTTTGACGATATTAGTAAGATACTATGTTCATCGTCATTTTTTCGCGAATATTTCAAATCGTTTTGTCTTCATTCTGGCAATAATGCATACCCCAAACCTGCGTCCATTGAGCACTTTGTTCAAAGGAAACAAAAGCTCATGCCAAATAGAAGTTTGATAACGAATCAACCTGAACATATTCCTCGTTGTATGTGAACATTACTTTGATACGATTTCTTCAGTCTCCGTTCTTATTTTCATACTTGTATTCCCAATTCAGCATCATAGTTTTGTCAGAAGTTGGCCATAATTGGATTGACCTTTTACATTTTCCAATACTTTTAAAAATCCAACTGTGTGGCACACTATCAAATGCTTTCTTGTATCAATCCACCTACACTAGCTTCTTCTGCCTCTGTTTACCAGTTTTTTATTATAGCTTTACTCAACAGAAGATGATCCTTCTTCCATCGTAATTTCTGCAACACCCTTTTTGCTCTAATTGCATGACATTATGTGTAGCTAAACCTTGCATTCGTTTCATAGACCAGTAGCCAGAACCTGTGGATTTTTTTTCGCTCACCCCAATTACATCCTCAAATGCTCCTTGACCACGTTTAGTATGCCTTATGAAACAGCCCCAGGTTGTATGTCACTCGAATGGGGTATACGTTTTGCCGTTGTTTTTGAATGTGCAATCATTGAAACGCTACTCTCTACTGTCTTTAATTGCTAACTCGGGACTCGGTTAACCGATTTTATTTTTAAAAACACCGATTTTGTAGGTACTGTATGCTCTCCCTAAAATATAACAATCAATTTTATAAACCTATTGATTTTATTGTTAAAAAGTGCAGGGAAACGGCAAAAATAGTGTAAATCAATCTCACTAAATGTGATCAGCATAGATCGACACAATTTTTTTGGTTGTTTAGCAAGATGTTTTTAACTTGATTATTATGCTTTAAAAATTATTCACGAACTCAACTAATAAAACGTATAGCTTTTTTTGGAGTTTTAGAACATCAAGCGTTGAAGGATTGAGCATTTTCTGTGGAATTGGCGGCTATTTAACTATGGTTTTTAATCCAGACAATTCATTTCGTCATTGTTAGCATAGAATTATAATTTGAAAGTCATTTGCAACCACATACAAGCAGATGTAAATAAATGATAACAACAATGTTGTTTTGAAGATATTTTTCCATTCTATATCATTTTACAGGATTTTCAGTTTGCAAAGTGGGAAAAATTAAAAACAAGTTGCGATTTTCACGTGATAAAGTTTATTTTGGTTGCACTTAAATTCTTTGAAAGTCTAATATTAGAGATTTTAAAGGTTTCTCTGAAAATTTCAGCCAATTCGTAGGGGCAGTCGTTGTCCCGGAAGCGAACACACACTCAAAAGTGTACAAATAATAGAAGAAAATATCTTAAATTGATATTTGATGACCATCTTACTTTGTTTTTGCAATAAATGAACTGTCATGTGTAATTTTTGTATATTGTACTTAAAGTGGTTTTGACTATGATAGTATTGTATGATTATCTCGCAAAAATATTCATTGTTTGGCTCAATTGGAAACCGTTTGTTTCTAAAATTACGTGTTCGGCTTTAAGCCTTACAATCGCGCAAATCGTGAAGAAAGCGTTCAAATTAGCGACCAAGCCAACCCTGTAGACCCCGACGCAATCGACGATCGATTATTTTTATTATTATTATTATTATTATATTATTATTATTATTATTATTATTATTATTATTATTATTATTATTATAAATATAAGCTTTTTAAGCATATGCCCGCTTTGAAGACATTATTAGTCAATGATTGCAGTTGTAATTATTCTTATTGTATATATATATGTTAGTACTTTAGACAGAAATTAAAAAAGTGACTACACCGGGGTTTGAACCCGGGACCTTAGCTTACCGGGCTATGCTCTTACCTAACTGAGCTATGCAGCCACCAATTTAAACTGTCTCATTTTTGGTCTGTTTTGTACGTTGTTAATAACGGTGTTGTAGAGCAGATTGGCCACGCTATTGACTACACATGAAATGAACTTGAGAATAACAAACCATCTCTGTAACCCTAGAGTTGTGGAAGGTGATGTTTAAACTTTGCTTTATATGTGAGGCGACTATGAACGCTGTTATGTTATACTTTAGACAGAAATAAAACAGTTACTACACCGGGGTTTGAACCCGGGAACCTTACTAACAGGGCTAATGCTCTTACCAACGAGCATGCGGCCGACCAATTTGATGATAAATACAATCAATTTAATACAGAAGCTGCAGTATATATCAGTGAAAATTGTCCTTTTAAACTATAAAAAACTAAACCATTCCTACAAAAGCAAAACTGGAATTTCGAAGGTAATAAAATCTCGAGTTTACATAAGAGAAAGTCTTCTTTATATAAAACTCATATCCAAAAACGTGACATTCTCTTCCAACTTACGTTAATGATATTTAAAAATTATAAACAAGTTTTGAAAAAAAAAAACAAGCAAAAGCATCAAATTAGGACGAGTACCTCTCAAGCGAACAATAAGTCAAAGTGGTATCCCTGGAAAATTATAAAATTCAGAGACAAACAGAAAACCTATTACAGCCCCCAGTGACAATATTAATCTACTCAATAGTAACAATGAATTAATAAATGACTCTAAATTGGTTAGCCAAAAAATCCTTAATGGCTATTTTGCTAATGCACCTTCTGACCGTAAACGAATAACTTAGTAAATCAGAATATCAAATCTTACTCATTGATTACTTGCATAGGACAAACAAGAGCCCAGTAAATTCTTTATATTTTTATGAACACTGATATTAATGAGAATAAAAATAGTGTTGTAAAGTTAAAATAATCTCACTCTGGCGAGGAGTAAGATGGCATATCAACTATGTTTTTTAAAGAAATGTATCCAGATGTAAGCTGACCTCTATGTGATATTTTCAATACTGTCTAAAGATGGTGTCTTTCTCCACAAGCACTAAAAATATCAAAGAAGTCCCATACATAAAAAGAAAGTAAACTCCTTGCAAGTTATTATCGACCCATATTCTATTCCTACCTGCTGTTTCAAAAATATTGGAAAGAATTATTTATCAAGCAGATTGATAAGCTTTTTAGAAAGCACAACTTCTAACAGAAAGTACAAATGGATTTCAGAAAGGGAAAATCTACCTAGTGATACAATTAGAAGATATCTATTAACGTACTAGTGAAATGGATTCAAATATTGATACTCTGGGTATAGTCTGTGATCTCACCCAAAGCTTTTGACTGTTTTGATCACAATATACTCCTCACTAAATTAGAATATTATGGAGTACGTGGGTGCTGCGCTAAATTTTAAAATCATACCTAACAAACAGAGTACAATATGGTACAAATAACTAGCAATGAATAATAAAATTTCACATACCATTCGACTCTAAAAAAATATATGTGTTGTACCGACAAGGTCAATTCTTGGCCCTTATTTTTCTATTGTCTTATCCATGATCTAACTGAAAGTAATAGATGATGCTGAACTTTTTTGCTGACGATTTTTTCCACAGTCATAAAGGCTGATGAAAGCAAGGGCTCTTCGGATAATCAGAGAGAGACTAAATGAATCAAATGGGGTGGTTTACAGCTAACAAACTTATTTTAAACTCCAAAAAAAAAAAACAACTTTATCCAATTCCCTCATTTCAGAGATTAATCTTTAAATAAATACCATACATAACTAAGTGTTGGGGTTTAATATTTTCAACATATACCACAAGTTTCATCAAATGTTTTCTACGACTTAACATAGACCAAACATCTAACTAGCACGATCATATCAATACATTAATACCAAAACTTTATTCGGCTTGTTATGCTTATATAAGGACATCAAGGCAGATAAGTAACATCCCCCACAAGCCAATATGCCTACTATTCATTCTTTGAGTCATATATAAGCTTACGGAATGATTTTGGGGTATATCGACCCACATTCTAAGTTTTTATTCTACAAAAAAAAAAAAAGCAATTAGAGCAATTTGTTCCCTTGATCCCACAGAACACTGTAATATACTTTGTGAGTACCGCAAGGATCCAATATTAGGACCCCCTTTTATTTATTCTTTACATAGATGATATTCTACTATAATGGGGAGGAATCAAATATATTTTATATGCTGATGACTTGGTCTTTTTATTAGAAGTGTGGGGTTGAAGAGATCGTAAACCCGTCTCAAGAAGTTTTCACAAGAGGATGGATGATTGGTTAAAACTCTGAACTTGATATTAATTATAGTAAACAAATTTTATGATTTTTCATAAGGCTAATGATAGGAACATGATGCTATCATTCGACGGGTTGAATTGTAATGGTAAACTAATTCTAGAGTATATGAATTTAAATATCTTGAAGTTTTCTTGAGATTGAATTTAAATTTTAGAACCTTATGAATATGTATGTAATAAGTATCATCCATAGGGAATATAAGTAGAATGAAGAGGTTTGAACAGAGAGAATTGTTGATGTTACTTGTAGATTCTTATATCCTCTATTATTGATTATTGTTTAGTGTTTGGGCAGTAAGACTTCTACCTGAATATGTTGTATTTCAGAAGAGAATTGACCATCTGTTTGATTCAATTCCTATGAGCCAAGATTTACAATCTGATTGCTTTCACGATTGAGGAAAGAATGGAAATAGAGCGTACTGGTAAATACATAAAATCATTGAAAGGTATGTATTCAGGTATTTTACCTCAATATTTTTCAATTTGTTGATCGTGTGATAGTGCAATTCTCATTCTAATGAACTCCTTTTGAAAGTTCCTATTAATTTCTGATCTTAGACGTCTTCTTGTACAGAGGAGTATCCTTTTGTTTTCAATTTCTTATGATATTAGAAGCCAATTTACTGAGCTAAGGATGAGTACAATTTAAAAGTAAAAT
Organism: Sweltsa coloradensis; assembly: GCA_024449915.1. Classification (NCBI taxonomy): domain Eukaryota; kingdom Metazoa; phylum Arthropoda; class Insecta; order Plecoptera; family Chloroperlidae; genus Sweltsa; species Sweltsa coloradensis. The sequence continues at coordinate 76,094 of JAMZAV010002308.1, read as the reverse complement.
TGAAGTCAATGATAATGAGTCGATAGAAAACAAAGAAGAATTGATTTTTACTATTTATTTGTGGGGCAATTTGTCTCTGTGTTTTATGTATGTTAATTTATCTTCATATGTTATTATTTATGATTTTGCTGTTTCTTGTTTGTTCTTATTGCTTTGATTTTGGATGTATTCAATGTTAATTTTCAATTGATTTTTTCTGCTAGATTGTCTGGTTGCCGCCCACTGGTGGAACTATGCTAACGTGAGGTTAGGTGTCCCTGTATCATTGCTGTGATCAGTTGTTGACTGAACAATTTTAAATAATTATATATCTGATAAAATTATATATTAGAGTCAAGATCTTTTGCACTAAATTGTTATCAAGATTTGAACACAAGAATGATGGTTGAACCCAGATGAAGATGTCGCGGTCGGTGGTTTCTTCTCGCGACAGATTGTTCTCCCTGATTTGCTGTTCCTGATTTTTGGCAAAAACCTTCATATTTCGTGTTGAGTGGGATCGTCTAAATAATCCATTTTTTTTTCTTTTCGTTTTTTTTATGTTTTTGTTTTTTTTTCTTCTTTCTTTTTTCCTTTTCTTTCTTTCTTTTTTTTTTCTTTCTTTTCTTTTTTCTTTTCTTTTCATATCCCCCCCCCTTTTTTTTTTTATATAATTCCATCATTCATAAATGCATTAATGATCCTTTTTATTTGTTTATTCAATTTGTTTGAATATTTAATGCATTGTTGTAAATTACTTTTCAAATATTTAACTTAAATGTAGTTCATTGTTGTGTCCTGCATCTATGTATTAGATTTTTTATTTATTTATTTATTTATTTATTTAACGTCTATCCTATTCAGTTATAAAACTGATTTACAAAGGAGGACAACTAAATAAATCAATAATTACATCGATATGCAGAAACAACAAAAATTACATTTTCGTAAATATTTGAAATAGTAGCATTACCAGCAACAATGCATTTAACACACAGAATTTTGGTAAACAAATTGAATGATATTATATTCATTCATATGAATCAAATATAAAAAAAGGGTGGAGAATGAAAGAAAAGAACGAAAAGAAAAGAAAAGAAAAGAAAAAAAAAAAGAAAAGAACAGAAAGAAAAGAAAGAAAGAAAAGAAAAGAAAGAAACAGAACAGAAAAAAAAAAAACATTAAAAGAAAACGAAAAGAAAAAAACTGATTTATTAGACGATCCCACTCCAACTAATATGAGGTTTGCCAGAAAATCATGAACAGCAAATCAGGAGTATAATCCAACTTTCGCGGAAGAAACCCCCGAACGCGAAATCTTTATTCTTGGGTTCAGTCTTCATTTTTGTGTTCAAATCTTGACTCATATATAATAATTAATATCAGATATTATAATTTAAAAAAAGAAAATTTGTTAAAACATTTCATGTCAAACTGATTCACAGCAATGATACAGGACCCTAAATCACGTTGCAAGCTCCATCATTGGGCGGCAACCAGACAATCTAGGCATGAAAAATATTAGTTGAAATACATTGTTTTATATCATAATCAAAGGCATATGAACAAACAAAGATAATAGCAAAATCAATTATAAGGAGCTTATGAAGGTACATTAACATTACACAAACACACCGACAATAGACTTACAATAATAAATATAGTAAAATCCATTTTTTTGCTCTTTGATTCATTATCATTGCTTCATTTTACTTTAAAATTGTACAATTCTAGATCAGTAAACTTGCTTCTAATATCATAAGAAATTGAATTCCAATGGGATAACGCGTCTGTACATAAAGGACTTTCTAAAATGCTTCAGAATGTATCTAGGAACTTCCAATGGAGTTATTAAGTAGAATTTCTATCAGATCAACAATTTTAAATAGTGGGTAGATACCTAAAAACATCCTTTCCAATACTTTGTATGTATTTACCAGCACGCTTATACTTCATCCTCTCCCAATCCGTGAAACATCAGACTGCAAATCTTGGTTCAAGGGAAATGAATCAAACCGATGGTCAATTCTCTTCTGGAGTACAACATACTCAGTAGAAGGCTTACTGCCCCAAACCACTAGCAATAATCAATAACAGAGTGAATATAAGAATCTACAAGTAACCTCAACCATTCTCTCCGGTTACAACCTCTTCATTCTACTTATATTCCAATGCTGATGATACTTTATTACACAACATATTCCATAATGTTTGCTTACAATTTAATTACATCTAAGAAAACTCACTTCCAAGATATTTAATTCTACACTCTAGAAATTAAACACTTAAAAAAAAACGACGCATTACCATTCAAAGCCCGTCAACTGAATATCATGTCATTGCTTTCTATCATTAGCTTATAAAAATCATAGAAATTTGTTTTGCCTATAATTAATTATCATTCCTGAGTTTTAACCAATCTCCACTCCTCTTTAAAACTTCTTGAAGACGTCTTCCGATCTCTTCGACAATCCACACCTTTCTAGAATTAAAAGCACCAGTCATCAAGCATGATAAGATATAATTGTGCTCCCATTATAGTAGATTAATCCTCTATCTAAAGAATAAATAACAGTGGTCCTAATTATTGTCCTTGGGGTACCCACAAAATATATTGAATCTTTTTGAACTATCTTGTTTGCAAGATTTAAAACATTTTATCTTTTAAAAATAATCCGCCCAAATTGATAACATTCAGTGACTTACGTTAAACCTGGTTTTTAATTTTATTAAAGATGTAAAAAGGTACTGATCAAGCACATGTGTCATAAGATCACAAGACAGCTCCAACCTTACCTTACGTTTATCATCCCTTTATAGATACAAATCTGTACATGCTAGAAGGGCAGACTTTGCGTTGACCTACCTTTCCTGAACCATGCTGGTTTTGGCACTAAAACCTTCAAGCATCCCTTCATGTAATAACCTCTTGTGTAAAATATTTTCAATAAATTTTCCTACAATTGGAAGAGTTGATATAGGTCGATAAGAATTCGATTACTCTTTTTCTTTACCCTTATAAATAGGCTTACCCTTGCCAACTTTCAGCTGTGTTGGGAAATCACCTACAAGAAAGAAATGGAAATTAGATACGCTAATAATCCGATCTATTGATGCGCTTTCTTAAATACTATGCATGGAATCTCTTGAATTGTTGCGAGCTTTAATTTTAAGGCGTTAATTGCTGGAAATGACTTCTTCATTAGTTACTTTTGTATGCGGAAGATTCCTGCTTCACTCTTCTATTTAAATCTTTAAACTTACCAATTTCCATTTGGAAAAATCTACATCGTTCACACAAACTTTTTGTAAGCAGAACAGCACATATCTGTACTTAGACCGTGTAGATAACCCATTCTCTGTCAATGAGGCTAGCTACACTCTTTTTTTTTTCTTTGTTACTGTCCAACATTATTATAAACTGACCATAAGATTTTTGAAGAAATATCATTAATCAAAAGAAGACTTAAATGCTCATCGCTTAGAAAAACGAATCTGATTATTTCCTTATTTCTAAACTTATCTTGTGTTCCTCCCCGGTGAACTGCTTCTAAAAATTCTATAATCGTTGAGGCAAGTGTCTCTCCTATGCGGGATTTCCTATCTCTGCTGTTACCATGGCTGCGTACCTTAATTCTTAATTTCAATTGGGTGTGCATGTTCATTTAGATGTTCTACGACTACTGTACAAACATTTCTAATTTATCATATGCCTTACTGCCATAGACCAATTTGGTCAATGGGGAACCACTGTTTAGATATCTTCATCTACTTGCTCTCCATCACATTCTTATAATTCTAGTATTTACAAATTTAGGCAAGGAAATTTTTTGCTTATAATCTTACGAACACAATAAATTAATTCAATTCATGATCAATTAATCCTACACTTCTAATACCTGCCTGATAATATTTTCATGTGATTTGCATAAACATAGCAATAAAGAATCTGACCTATTATTAACCTAGTAACAGACTTTATCAATTGTACCAATCCATGTGCATCTAGTAAAGAATTTGAAATATTTTACTGTAATGTCTTCCTTACTCAATCATGTTGAAATCACCTAGAAAAAACAATTCTTAGCTTCCGATTTTAATTAATTTACTACTATCGAAAACATCTGAAAATTCTTCTAACTTTACGTGTGGAGCTTTATAAACTGCTGTAAAAATCGTTTGGCTTTAAACAATTCGGAAGCCAGAATTTTAACTGACTTCAAAACTCAACTCTATCGGAATTTAACTTTACACCTGCGACTACACTTGACATGAACTTCTCGCAATATAATAACTACCCTCCCCCCTAACCCTTTCACGATCAATCTTAGCGGTTTTATAATTTCAATAGAAATAAAACCGTCCTGAACAGACTTCATCTAGATATGTTTCACAGCAGCAAATATATCAAAAATTATACGTGTCAAGATAACTCTCAACTGATCTATGTCTTATCCACTTACGTAATATTGATATGTCCAAGCTTCATTCCTTTTGGCAATACGGCTACACCATTATGCAGGCAACCTCATTTATATTTGTGGTTATTTATCGACAATCATGATTAAAAGCTTTGTCATGTAAATTTCATGTACACTTAGGGGGGAAAATAAACAATTCATACAAATACATCTCTTCGAAACTCTTCGTGTTCGGGTTCTTCAGTCATAGACATCTTGAACGCCACATGAACGCACTTTGCTGCTATTATACTGATTATACACTTATTACATTCCCATGGTCCAATTATTGAATCAAATGCCTCAATATGTCATATTTATACATACCCGATGGAAAATATTACTTCACATCCGGCACTCTAGGGGCGTTTAGTTTGTTTTGCTCTTTTTCAATTTACATACGGTACAAACGTTTAACCCTTGTTTTGAGACCTTATGAATGAAAGCAATTGTAATGTTATAATCGAAAGATATAATTCAAATTCCCTAGGCCTATTCTGGCTGTCCAGAAAAGTAAACAATAATTTTTGAAGTTTGTTTATATAAAAAGCGAACGTTCCAATTGATTTTTGACAGAAACATCAAAATCTCAAATCCTTTTTAAATAATTTTACTTTCTTAAAACAACTTATGCTATAAATTTGCTTCAACAATGAATACTTCAAATAAGGGAAGGATTTTTAATGTCACAAACTCAAAAATTACTAGATAAATATGATTATTAAATGAGTATTAAGCCTTAAGAAGCTTGTCGTCAAGGTGCAGCACACTGATGAAGACGTTAACACATAATCTAAATATGTTTAAATTCCTATAAAAGATATTAATGAATTTAAATGTGTTTGCTCACCACACACACTGAAAAAAAAAAAAAAAAAAAAAAAAAACCTCTAAATAACCCTTATTGATTGCAAAAAGCACTATTCCTGAAAACCTTTGACTGCTTACAAATCCAGATTAAACACAGGAGTGATTTTTATGGTGACAGTTTTGTAAGAAAAACCCCACCACAACAATTGTAGTAAAACGACTGATTATTTCTGTAAATATCAAACTAAAACTTCCCTTCAATGTCACGCGTAGTATAATTTCTAGAAGATCAGAGATGCAGCAAATTTGATATGGGTTTCTTGTATATCCCGTGTAAAGATAGAAAATTATCATGGATTTTTCTAAGCTTGACGATTGGGAAAAAAGACAAACGCATTGTCGAAAAAGACAAACGCATTGTCGAAAAAGACAGCAACGCATTGTCAATTATTTAGTTGTCCTCCTTTGGAAATCATTTTTTTATACCTGATATAGGAATAGACGTTTAATAAATTAATAAAGATAAAATAAATATTAACCTTTTTTTATACGACGCCACAGAATTACATCCATTTCATGTTTAATAACATTTTCAATCAATATTGTATTAAAAAATATACACAACACCTACTCGTAATGCAATGTTCCATAATCATGACACACGTAAAATAAAATCACCTACAGCTAAACTCATATCACACAAAACTTGGATCCAATAACTCAAGACTTACTTACATAAATCGGTTTAACAACCATCTTCCCAGAATCCCTTAAAACATTCAGCTATGACCGTTTCAAACATGAAAGTAAAACAAATTTTAATTCTAAAAGCCTACTATTATCTTATTGATTACTTAACTGATACACTCACAGAAATTCCTGTTGTCACACTTGATATTATTGATTAACTATAGTACAATGAAATGAACCTTATTTTATACTTTTCATATAATTATTATTTACAATGTATTAATATTATGACAATTTCTCATTATATTAGTAATTTGTCACATTTTTTTTTTTATTTGGCTATAGGACACATACACTAAAAATTGTGTTGTTGTTACATAAAATGTACAATTTGCCCTAATCAAAAATTGAAAATTGAATTGAAAATTAAACTGTCTAATTTTTGTCCGGTGTAGTCACTTTTTTAATTTTCTGTCTAAATACTACATAACAGCGTCAAGTCCGCCTACTATAAAGCCAGTTAACCATCACATTTCCCACTCTAGGGTTTACAGATGTAGTTATTGACGGCTGACCGGCCCCACAACTCTTGGTCTGGGTTCGAAACCCAGCCTAACCCTGTACTGACTGAGCCGTTTAAACCGTTATACAACTTGTAGCAGGGATTAGAGGGGAATGCTAACAAAATGGAGGCAATGAGTAAGTGTCAGGTGAGTCAACAATATTTATTAATGATAACAATACAAACAATACACATTGATAAAACGACTTACGTTCAACGTTAAAACAAGATATAAACCCCCAACTCAAAATCCAATCCCAATATTTATTTTTCTTCCAAGACATATCTTTACACTCTAATTCACACAACAATTTTGTGTAACTTTTTTATTTCTATATTCCTAACTACAATCTACAAATTTTTTTCCCACATCTTCAATGTTCGTGCTTCACCCCGAGGGGCAAATCACACAATGGAATAATAGCTAAAGATTTATTTTTCTCTGAAAAATTTCAATGAAACACATTATAATATTTATGTAAAGTTTCCTTTACTTGTTTTACATACGTCTAGAGGTAGGGGCCCCCTTCTTTACCACTGGCTTTCTGAGGGAAAGACTGAACTTTTTTGGTTTAAAAGACGCTGCTTTATAAGAAAAAATCCTTTACCCTTTTTTTAAATCTGATTGGTTAACGATGACTCTTTTAAACTCGTTCTTTAATCTGTTTGGGTTAAAGATGAGTATTCGCGACTTTGTCTCAAATTTCCCTAAGTTCGTGAATCTGCTTTTTAAATGAAAATTAGTTTGAGGAAAAAATTTTACCTGGTTCTACCCCGGTTTTAAAACTGATTTTAATGACATCCTGCTGTAAAAAAATTCGTCAATTCCTAGAATCTGCCCATACTCTAATCAAAAATTCTTCGAATCTGCTCACTATGCTGATTGCATTCCTTACCTTGAAATATGATGAATGCTCGTGTTTTTTATCTAAATATAAAGCTTTGAACTTGTTTTGTTGCTTCTACATACCTTGCTAAATAAAACGTTGATTCCAGTCTCTACATCCCCTTCCTCTTTAAAAAATTTTCCTCGTTCATAAAATGATAAAACTTTTACGAACTCAAAATACTAAAAAATAATTACCTCTACATTTTACACGAACAATTACATATAAACTCGTTTTTTAACACTATACCTTACTTTTTATACTTTTATAAAATCCAAAAACGTGTCCATTAGCTTAACTAATTGTCTCTAATCACTGTCCGTTACTGTAATTTACAATGTCAAAAAGTTTTTTTTTTTAAAAACGTATCACTTCACTGTTTTGATCAATGTTCCATCAGCTTAAAGGGGGGTATTTTTGGCCCAAAGTCTTTTCAGTAAGGATCATCGAGGTGTTCTTCATCGGCCTGTTCCTTTAAACTGCTTGGTAATCGTTGTTGCAAACTTGATCCTTACTTGTTCCCGTCCCCCCCCCATGAAGCCCGCGGGAGGTCGGGGCTTTGAATTATTTTGTTTCCCTTAAAGCTTATTTTCTTCTCGTCCGTCAGAAAAAGAAATGGGGACCCGGAGGGCGTGGCCCGGTCTTGGTGTAATTAATTTTTTTTTCCATTCAATTATATCTTTGTATGCAAGATAGGGACTAGAAAAAGGGGTTTTATTGCTTTGTTACTAAATATGAAAACTGGAAATTTCATTGTAAAAAAAGTTTTAAATGGTTAATTAATTAATTCAATTTCAAATTTTAATTTTTTTTTTTCTTAAAGTTTGCTGTGACTTTTATAAGTATATGTTCACCCCCAAGTGTGTGTGTAATTGGAATTTTTTCCCAAATTTTTTTTTAATATTCCTCAATTGTATCAAAGTGTTTTTTTGTTTTAAAATTTATTGCCCAATTCTGCAGTTGCTTTTCATTTTTTTTTTCCCAAAAAAAAGTTCTTGTCCCTTTGGTTTAGAAAAGAAGTTATTTATTCTTTTTGGGTCGTAAAATTATCTACAAGGAATTTCTCTGATCCAAGTGGGTTCAAAACTCTTTTAGCCTTTAAGGGTGCATGTCGCTTCAAACGCCTTCCGTTTAACTCTTCAAGCGAAAATTTTTAAAGTTTGCGGGTTTTCAGGTTACGCCCTTGGCTCCAGGGTTCACAATCTCTTGAACGTTTGGACAATTACCCGGGGGAAAAAGAATTTATCGGGGGAAATACCTTTTAAAAAAAAAGAGAAAATTTTTCTTATAAAGTGCGGTCACCCTTTTCACCCTTTTTTTCCTTTTGTCCTTTTTGGGGTTGCTTGCCGTAACTGGGGTTTTAAAAACTTCCCTTTCATGTGATTAATTTTTTCAAATTTTCTTACAAAGACATTTATCATACTTTATCGGAAAAACATTATAATTTGTCTAAAATCAAATTACAAAATTGCATTTTTTGTTCTAAATTTAAAAAAACCATTTTTATTTTTTTTTATTACGCATCAATGTTGTTACTCAAAATATGTATGCAACTTTAATATGGTTGTTTTTCATTTCCAACAAATTTTTTAAAAATTTTAATCTTTTCTTGTTTAGCAAGTTTTTTTGACCCCAAACAACGAAAAATTTTCTTCTAAAAAGAAAATTTACAAAGTTTGCCCTAAGTCGCATTTGGTGCTGGTTACTGTGAAATTTAAAATTTTTACAAAGCCCAATTAATCAAAATTTCAAAAACAGTCCATATTTTTTTAAAAAAAACAATGCCTTTTTCACTTTTATTACCAATTTTAACTCATGCATTATTTTTTAAAGAGAAATTATTATAAATAATTACTTACTGAACAAGCCCCATTTTGCTTCTGACATCTCATGGGAGGTAGTCCGTCCAAGAGGTAGCTCGTTCTACCGCTGCTTCACTGTCCGGGCTCTTTTGGGGATGTTCAATATGTAGCTGTTTATTGTTCATTTTTAATTAGAACCTTTTAAATACCTATTCATGACATTTTTTTCCAATATCATTTTCGTTCCGTACTCCCCTTTTATACGTTCTTGCACAACTATTGGGCCCTATCGTCGCGATGACCCAATCTTTTTTTGGCCATTAAAAAATTCCTATGGGCCCAACCCTTTTTTAATTCATCTTTGGCTCACTAACATCTTCACCTGGTAAATGCCCAAATTCAACTAACTCACATTTTTCTCTTCCTCTTTTCCTCATTACTGTCTCGAAATTATCATTAACCATAACGACATCTTAATGATCATAATCGTTTGTTCGAAACACAAAAATATAACTGTTTTTCACTGTTACGCTTACTAGTTTGTACCACACTTCAAAAGTCTTCCCCATTTACCTAATTTTTTTTCCCTTTAAATCTGTTTAATTTTAAATATTACACAATTTTTTATTGTACAATACAATGAGGGCAACCTCAAATTCTGTTTTCCTAGTGGTTTGATAGTATAAAGCTAGTGCAATGTGGGTTCCAATTTTGTTCTCAATCTAGAAATTTCGTGTTAATTGTCTCCCCCCGGGGGTATGCTATAGTAGTGACGTCTCCACTTAATTTGGGAAATTACAAAATGAAAATCAATCCATATGACCCACAATTTAATTCCCCCAGTTTTGCTTCTCCCCTCAACTTACTATGTTTTTTTTAAACCTCGAACTTCATGATACCCATCTCATTTCCCCCCTTTCTTTCACTCCATTCTATTTTATTTTTTTACGTGGGCCTACTGTTTACAATGGGTACTTCGCAAGCTTTTCTGGGGCAAAATTTAATTTCCTTTTCTATCATTAATCCCTTTTATACATCTATATTTGCTATTTGTGTTTACAAAATCCTACCCTTTACTTTTTTTCTTGCATGGTATTTGATTCTCTATCTTACTTTACATTTACATATTACTTTCGCGTTTTAGTTTATCCCGATTTTTTCTTAATTAAGTTTAAACCCAAATTAAATTACATCCTTTTTCTACTTTTTTTGCATTACATGTTTTAACTAAACTATTTTTTAACCTTACGTTCAACATCCTTTTTTGTCTATTTTCTCCTTCCCCCTTACTTTTTTTTTCGCACTTATCTTTTTTAACCTTCTTTGTGCTACCATATGCCTTAGCAATCGTCGTCCTCTTCGTCCTCTACATTGGTCCAAACTTCGCAACGGGTTCTGTGCGTTGGTTGCTCCGCCCTGTACTTCTACACCTGTGTCCGTCCTTCAATCTATCGTTTTCGCCCTCAAATTTACAACTTTATCGGTCTCTCATCGTCCTTACTACAAATCCTTTTCTTCGTCCTCTTTCTCGCCCGCTTTCCAAACTGATCAATGCTTCACCCTCTCCGCAACTTACAGTTTCAAACGATTTGCGTTAAAACTGAGTTCCTCCCTTTCCGTACATGCCTTTTTTTTAAAATATACAGGTGAACAAATTGAAAAATTTCTGGTGGTCCATTTCCACAACTGAGAAAAGCTTCTTTGTTAGCCCAGGGCAAACCAGGGTGTATAGGAAACATTTTGTCTCCTAGCTCATACGTAGCCGGCTTAGTAGTCGGTTGTAGTACTCAGTTGTCTACCCTGCTTACTTAGCTCTCTCTTTGTTCTCTGAAGGTGTCCCAGGCGTGCTATCAGCTCCTACATAGTTTACTAAACGTCATAGCGCGTCCTCGAGGGTTTAATGTTTGCATCAAATGGTAATTCTACATCAGGGCCTAATTCCAAAAAGAAGGGGTGACTGTCCTGTACTGCAGTGAGGTGTAGCGCGAATGCTACATAAAATTGGTAGCCATTGTCCCAATCTGTTTGGTCCTTTTTACAAAATGTGATATTACTCTTCGTACTCCTATGTTTCGTTCACAATAGAGTTGCCATTGAGTTGTATGTCGTCGTTTTTGCAGTTTTTTTTATGCCCCCAAAAGGGCCAAACTCCTTCATTTCTTGCCTATGATTTTTGCCCCAAACACTTATTAAATTGGTTTGGAATTCCGTGGCGAGAGACGATTTGTGTCACAAAACGGTGCGGGATTTGGCGGATTGGGCTCGAGGGGGAATGCTTTTTGGGTACTTTTGGTAAAATGGTCTACAAAGGTGAGTTGTACTTATTTTCCCGATAAGGGCGTTGTAAGGGGCCAACTAAAAGACGGCACCTTGCATAGGTTTGGTGGCTTCTGGAAACTTTGTAGTGGTGCCTTACGTAAAATGGGGCGATGTTTTTCGCCCTATTACAGAAACATTGTTTTCATGTTGGCGTTGTTTTGCATCCATTCCTTCCAATAGAAACGTGTTTTAATTAATTAGTGCAACGTGTCACTCGGTTTTTGTCCGCCATTTGGGGCATATGAAAAATTTTTTTGTATTTCAAACCATAGTCCTAGGCCAACTATTGGTCCTCTTCTGGTTTGCAGTTCTTTTCTGTACAACAGTCCCTCCCCGTCCCAAAGCTACGTCTCGTTGCTCCGTTTCCTTAGTTAACTGGGCTATTACGTCCCCTTTGTGCAGGGTCCCTTACGTTGTTCGTTCTATTCGTTGTTGTCAATACTGGCTCAAACTCGGGTGCAACTGCACTAATCATATTCTTGACAAATGTCTGCGTTGGTTTCACTTGCCCCTTTTCTGTACTTTACTGTGAAAATTTTAAAAATTTCTCAACAAAAATTGACCATCGGGCAAACGTGAAGTTGGAAAACTTGCAAAAGTTAACCTACTAAAGGTCGGTGATCGCAGTATATGGTGAAGTGATTTCCATATAGGTAGCAGTTTTAAAAATTTTATTCCCCAACATATACCTAACAATTCTCTTTCTGTCACTGGGGTTTTGTTCTTCTCTGCGTTATTTTTATTTGATGCCTAACCCCTGGTTTTTCTACTCCCTTTTGACACGTGAGAGTACAGCTCCTACTGCGACGTCACTGGCGTCGGTAGATAAGATGAAATCTTTAAAACAAAACATGGGTAAAACAAAACTGGTTTTCCCTTTCATGCGCGTCCCCTTTTTGCGTTGTAAAAGCCTTTTTTTGAGGGTTCTCCCCATTCAAATGCCGTTTCTTTTTTTTGTTAGTTCTGTTAAGGTCTGGCATCGACGCATAGGAATTTTTTAAATTTTTCTATAAAAATCCCGACATTCCGAGAAAACCTTTTACTTAGTTACTCGGTTTGGGCTAGATCTCCTGTATTTTCCTTGACTTAACGTGGATTGGTTTAATTTCCATCTTGACACAAAAGGGGCCCAAATAATCCAATTCGGTTCTCAGAAAAAGGCATTTCGTGGGTTGTAATTTCAAATTTGCATCTCTTAGTCTGTCAAAAACTTTTTCCGAAGTCTCTCAAAAGTGTTTTTCTATGGTACGTGAATGCACATTACGTCATCGATTAACACAGCAACGAATGCCTATGAGTCCGATAATATGAGTCCCTTAATTTTGAAAAACGCCCGCTGATTTTCATTCCCCATCACCATTCGGGGGGTTTGTAGGTGCTCTCTCCCGGTCCCCAATAGCACATTTTTTTCTGTCCTCAGGCCTTTTAGTACCTGGTGTACCCGATTGAGACGAGGCTGGAAAAAAATATTTTTGCCCCCCTAGCAGTCAAGTGTCTCGTTTATATTTGGGGGTCCAAATTTGAGTTTTCGTTACATATTTTAAACCTCTCATATCGCCACGACACGATAACCCACTGGGCCTGGGCTGCCGTCGGGTTTTTGGTTTGCTAGGTTTATCAAAAGAAACACAGGAAAAGTCCCCTTCACGTTTAGTTGGCTCTAAAATTTTCCTTTTTCCTTTTTTGTCCGTTTTTGTAAGTAAGCCCTTAATTGGATCCTTAAGTCGTTTAATGGGTTTTTGCCTTCATTACTCAATTTGGGGCTGTCCCTTGTTGATCCCAAAGTCTCCCCTTTTTTCTTGCGAAAATAAAATCGAGTATTAGTCAAAAAATTCTTTGCATTCGTTTTTTTATCTGTTCCGGGCAAATGGTCTAAGTTTTCCCATAGCTTCTATTTTGCGTGTAGGCTTTTTCTTTTCCTTGGGTTTATATGGGGGCTACGTCCCTTTTTCTTTCATTCTTTTTTTCTCGCTCCCGAAAACATTCAATGCTTCCCCTCAGAGTGTCTTGGTATCTCTATGTTGTTTTCGTGATATTCATGATTTTTTAATTGTACTTTATGGGCTTCCTTTCGGTAATTAATGAGCGCGCGCAAATAGCCTCTTGGTTTAAAAGGCTGGTTCAAAAAATAAACATTCCTTTACTTTTCATCCGCGGGGGATCGGCGAAACCTCGTTGTATACCTTCACAGAGCACCTCCGATCGTGCTGGGATGTGGTCCCCTTCCTTTAATGACTAACCTATACATTTATTTTTTTGCATCTGTTTTCCTTCTCGTAAATCGCAAGTTTGGCTCAATCACTTCTGCTTGTTTCATAATGTTTTTTAGGCTGTGTTTTTCTTCTTCTGTAGTTCCGTCTTGATGGCTGTTCCGGTTGGCATTTTGGCTTAAATTTCCCTTTATTCTGCTTATCTGTCTGTCTCGTGGAATTGGGTTGTTTACTCTGGTTTATTACGTTATTAATGGGTTTTAAATTTCTGGGGTTTTCCATGTACATATGCATTCGTTTCAGCATCCAAATTTGGTTCCTCTGTTCGGGAGCTCTTGAATCTATAGCCACCCTTGTTGTTTCCCTCCCCCCATGTATTTTTCTGTGGTGGAATATTTAAAATTTTTATTCAATGCAAAAAATCCTTGCCTATCACTCCTCTACGTCCCAAACAGTCGTCTCTTCCTATACGAATGGGAACAAGTAAAACCGTTCCTAAGTTCAGTGCTAAACTGTTTTGCCTGTGGTCGAAAAACTCTCCTGTTGTGCATACAATTTTGTCAAATGGGCAGTCGGTTGTCCTCCTGTTTCAACTATCCCCTTTTCGTATTAATGAACATAGCGCCACTTCAAAGAAAAGTTTTAAGTTCGTTTGGTTCCCTTTTTTTTATGCACCTACCATTATAAAAATCCATTTTCCTGCCAAAAAATTTTCCAGTCTCGTAACAACATCGGGGCCCCTAATTTTTTTTGGTTCCCGTCCTCCCCCCCAAAACGAGAAACCCTTTGTCGTTTTGCACTTGATATCTGGCTTCCCTTTTTTTTCGAAAGCAATCACGCTGTACATACCGGTAGATTTCAATATAAAATCTTTATTGTTTTTGATTCGGATTTGAAGTAGGACCGTTCTTCACTTTTCCTCTGGCTGTCGCACGTCCCCCGCGGGTGAACGTCCTGCTTGTTGGGGACAAAACTCGAGCAAAATGTCCCAGGGCATTGCAATTATAACATTGTTTTTGTGTTTGTCTCCGTTGCTGGGATTCTCGGGGGGTAATGTCCGAAATTACACATTCATAACTTTTTTTTCGAACCGAGTTAAAGTTCAAATTACTTTCCCTGTTTCTTGTATTATCGTTTCTATTATTTCTCGCATTCCATGGCCTCTCGGGAGCCCTTTTCTGCATACGCGTTGTTTTTGGTTTGCACTGAGTCGCGTGGTGTAGCGATTTTTTTTCCGAGCCCCTGTGTTTAAACAACTTCTTATCACTGGTTAAACAAGTCATTTTCGTGTTCCTCAATCGCTATCTTTTACGCTTTGTGAAAGTTTTAGGCGATCTCAACAAACAAATCCTTTGCTTCTTAAAATTTCCCTTTAAAAATTGCGCCAACAAAATTTCTCTTCTAGCAATTTCAAACGGGGTTGTTTTCCCCTCTATCTTCCGAAAATAAATCGGATTTTTTTTACCTTCCTTTTTACCGCGTCGCATAGGTTATTGTTTTTTTGTTGGGCGTTTCATACAGTTATTAAATCGCTGGATTGTGAGAAATTTTGTTCCCGTTCCTTAAATCGTGGGTCAAGCTCGCTTTTATCTTTTGTAAATTAGCTGAGGTAGCTCGGGTTTTTAAATTAAATTTCCTTTGCTTCCCTTCTAGCTTTAACACAGTTTTCCCCGGGTTTTTTGTTCTGGTGTCCATCCCCCCTAAAAAAGACCCTATCTATTGATAAGAAAAAAATCCTCAACGGGTTTTTCCCCGATTTTTCTCCAGAAAACTTTTCGATTAATGCAGAATCCCGACACATTCCTAGAGGGAACCTCATGGCTATCGTCTACAGGCATTGTAAATCGTTTATTGCTATGTAGGGTTAATATGCTTCACCAGAATTTATTTAAAATTACGTTTCTATCGTTTTTTTTTTCCTTGACACTGTTGAATCCCCAAAAAATTAACTACCCAAAACTGATCTAAACCGCAACGAAAAAACCCCTTTTAAGAAAACCCCCATAGCTGTCACCACTGTAGTAAAGAGGCTGACCGGTCCACAACTCTTGGGCTCGGGTTCGAAACCCACCCACACCCCTGTTACTGACGAGCCCATTAACCTTATACTAACTTGATAGCATGGGTTAAAGGGGGTGCTAAAAAATGGGGGCAATGAGTAAGTGCTCAGGCATGAGTCCCAAATATTTTTTTAAGATAATCAATACAAAAATACACATTATATAACACTTAGCGTTCCAAAATTTTTAAAAAAGTATAAATCCCAACTCAACAACTCAATACAAAATTTTTTTTTTCGTCCAAGACAATCTTTACACTCTAGATTCACACAACAATTTTTGTAACTTTATTATTTTTTTATTCCTAACTACATCTACACAATTTATTATCTCACATCTTCAATGTTACGTGCTTCAGCCTGAGGGTAAATCACACAAGAGAAAATAGCTAGAGATTTTTTATTTCATGCAAAATTTAATTTTAACCATTTAATTTTAGTAAAGTTTCCATTACTTTCGTATTTCAGTACGTCTGAGAGTATGCCTCCTTCTTTACCACGGGTTTTTATCGGAGATGAATTGTTGGTTTAAAGCTGCTGCTTTATAGTAAAAATCCTTTTCCCTGTTCTTTAATTGATTTGGGTTTAAAGATGACTCTATTTAAATCGTTCTTTTAACTGATTGGGTTTAAAAATACGTATTTGCGGGCATTTTCTCAAAGTTACCTAAGTTCGTGGAATCTGCTTGTTAATGATAATTGTTTTTGAGGAAACTTTACCTGGTTCTATCCCGGGTTTAACTGACTTTTAATGACATCCCGTGTAAAAAAATATCGCCCAATTTCCCAAATCTGCCCATACTCTAATCACAATTTTTCGAAACGCTCCATGTGATTGCATTCTTACCTTGAAATATGATGAAATCTGTGATGTTTTTTTCTAAATACAAGCTTGAAATTGTTTTTGCTTCTACATACCCTTTCAAAAAAAACGTTGATTCCAGTCTACTACACGAGATGTTTGTTTTCTCCAGTTCATTTCATGTGTAGTCTAAAAGGCAGTGCAATCTGCTCTACCACGTTATTAACAATGTACAAAAAAAGACCAAAAAAAAAAAAAAAATTAGCAGTTTTAAATTTGGTGGGCCGCTAGCTCAGTTTGGGAAGAGCATAGCCCGGTAAGCAAGGTCCCGGGGTTTAAACCCCGGTGTAGTCCTTTTTTTTTTCTGTCTAAAGTACTACAAACAGCGCATAGCGCCTACTATAAAGCCAAGTTTTAAACTCCCCATTTCCCAAACTCTGGGGTTTACAGAGATGGTTTGTATTTCTCCAAGTTCTTTTTCATGTGTAGTCAAATAGGCGTGCAATCTGCTCTACACACGGTTATTAACAATGTACAAAACGACCAAAAATTAGACATTTTTAAATTGGTGGCCGCTAGCTCATTGGTAAGAGCATAGGGCCCGGTAAGCTAAGGTCCCGGGGTTCAAACCCCGGTGAAAGCCCACTTTTTTTAATTTCTGTTTTAAAAGTACTAAACATAACAGGTCATAGCCCGCCTACTATAAAGCCAAGTTTAAACTATATATATATGACATAATGAAATTCTTTCGAGTTTTCCGAGTTAAATAAGTTTTATACCAAGGGTTTCGAACAGTTCTCCCTGCCCATTCTCAAGGAAACGACATACAAATTAAAAAAAAATTGAGAAAACAAACAAGAAAATAACAAATAATATAAAATACAAAACAAGTCACTGAAACTGCTCAGCATTACTATCAAGTTCACTACCCCTCAACCCGGGATAAGTAGTTATGATTTAATACGTAAAAATAAATTTGCCTAGCTCAATCAATAAAATTTACACGAAAATCTCAATTAATAAAAATTAATAGAAACAAAAGTAATTAATTCATGGGGACATCATAAAAAAAAATTTAAAAATTTAAATTAATCCCACTTACTTTGAAGAATTTCCCCAGCTCTCTGCAACTGCTATCAGCAACTCCAACTCCACCCCAATTAATTCCTTGTTTAAATTCAAACTTATAGGCCTGGGTGATGAGGATTTTTAGGTCACTAGCTACAAGTCATAAAACTTAAAAATGAGTTTCTTACCAATATAATGTATCGATTAAAACAAAAAAAATACAAGAGTAGAACAAAATCCTACCTATTGGCGCCAAGAATTATACCATAATTAATAACCTTAGATAAAATACCCCCCCCCCAAATTTTTACATTTAACTTGTTGTGTACTCAAAAAAAACCTTTTATAATCCAATTGATTTGAGTCCTCGTTGTTTACATAATCCTTTGAAAAACATATCACTGTAGCACTTGATTGAATTTATTTGTCGCACACAGTTTTTTAAAGTGGGGGGGAAATGATGATCACAATGGGCGCAGATCAGCTGTGGATGACGGAACTAGTCGCTGGTTCTTGATGGGGGAATGATCGCGCAGGAGACGCGGATCAACTGTGTGTGACTGAACTAATCGTTGGTTCTTGATGGGGGGAGTTAATCACGCAGGAGACGCGGATCAACTGTGTGTGACTGAACTAGTCGATGGTTCTTGATTTTGGGGAGTTAATCACGCAGGAGACGCGGATACACTGCGCGTGC
This sequence comes from Sweltsa coloradensis, assembly GCA_024449915.1. Lineage (NCBI taxonomy): Eukaryota > Metazoa > Arthropoda > Insecta > Plecoptera > Chloroperlidae > Sweltsa > Sweltsa coloradensis. The sequence goes on along the minus strand of JAMZAV010002308.1, from coordinate 57,750 downwards.
GCAGAAGATCTCGGATCTCGGTCGTACATTTTATAATGTTTACATAAATTAATAAAAACCATTTTCACGACTTCTAAAAAAAAAGAAACAATTTCAAATACTCATCGAAACAGATCTTATAAATTCCTTACTAGTAAATCACTTCACTTATATCCAACTAGACACATTTAAAACACTTTCTCGCTTGACTGATCAAGATTCGGCGTTTCCCATCGAGGCCTGGGATCCCTATAAAATAACTCAAAACAACTCCATCGCACCGAGTGACAGAATCGCTACTCCTCCCTCGCGGAGACTGTTCTTATGAGCCGAAGGTCCCGAGGCTCGCGCGCGCTCTCCCCACAACACTCAACTACTCTTCTGACTACCCTTTCCCCTTGGCAGGGTGGTTTTATAAGACGGACAGGTCACGTGTTACCCCTAGTCTCCCCACTCCTAAGGATCCACCCTTCAGCCTCCCACTACCTTGCCGTTATGGCTTCACACACCTACCCTAAGAGACTCTTGGTCAGCCCTTGTAAATCTTCTGGTCGTTTTCTACCCCCAAATCGCCATCGCAACACATCTCGCTAGTCACGTATCACAGGGCGACAGCCAACTGTGTGCAGTCAAGCATCTCACTAATTCCAATTTTTAAAACCACTCCCTTACCAGTTGCAATCCTAAAGTTAATACTTTTTTATTTCTTAATGAATCGACTCCAACTAAAGACCATGATTCTAGTTATGCCATAACGCACAATTGATGTACTTTTCATCCTTGAACTCCCTCGTTAACTACCTAATTAGCTTAATTACGAAAACTTGCAATTATCCCCCAAATTAAAACCCTTGAAATGTACCTAAATTATAATTCTACACGATAATGGACAGTTTAATAAAACCCTTCTGATATTCATTTATGAAAATTTCCCCTTAAAAGTGATAGAGATTTTAAAATTAATACAAAATTTAAATGCATATATTATACATTTTATTGTCAAAAAATGGGTCTAGATGGACCACCGACTGTGAATGTCACATTACATTTAAAGATCTTTGCGATGACCTTAACATGCTTTGGTACGTGGAGCTTCAGGTGGCTTCTTTCTTCTCCTATCCACTCTAGCGGGAGGAACAACATTTTCCGTGGCAACGGGGGGTATTATGGGCACCACATGGCTATCACGTAGCGCCAGTTTCCAGGTGGGTGCTAGTCTTTTCGCATCATCCCCGTATGTTTAAGTTATGCGGTCGTTTTTTCCATTTCGACGGCTTCTCTAACAATACGAATACTTCATGGCCCCACTCTGGCAACAGTCTTTGCGTTCGCGAAATCTATCCAGTGCTCCTTCTCAAAATAGTGCTGGAAAAGAGCAGATGTAGTTTGCCTGTTTTTTATTGCAGTTCTATGCTCGTCCAGACGTGCTGAGATTTTAACGGTTCGTCCTTCCGATATATGTTTTCTCACAACACCCGAAAGGGAAATTTCGTATATTCCATGAGCTTCATGAGGAATCACATCTTTCACATTTCTAAGCATTGATGAGTTCTTAAAGTTCAGCTTTAAAGATGGTTTTCCAATGTTGTTTTTCTTTAGGAGTCGGGTTTATTTTATCTGTGGTGCCTTGTACATACGGTAATATGCCATGCTTTCGGTATTTCTCTACTTCTGGAGGATTTAAGTCCTCTCTTCTTAGGAATTCTGTTAAACGTTTTGGAAATAGATTTGTCGGAATAACCATTCGAAAGAAGAGCTTCCCGAAGTCCCTTCATTTCTTCTTTTAAATATGGTGTTGGTCCAGATAGCCTCTTTGATCGTGTAGCGAGAGTGTTAACAACTGAGAATATTGAGCAGGATGGTGGTGTGTTTGAAGCATTTAAATATCTATTAGTATGTGTGGGTTTACGATAAAACGTATGTTATATATATATTATTAGTATAGATTGGAGAAGGGTTGACGGGTTTGGGGAAAGCATAGAGAACATAACATAAATATATATATGTTTTGTCTTAGGCTATCGTGATCCATGGTTAATGTTTTAAGTATCTTTACGTAAATAATCACGCCAGTTTTATAGAAATAACTTTTAATCCCAACGTTGCAAAAAAACTATGTTTCCATTTTCAAGGGAAGGGGAAAACAAAATTCAATAAACAACAACAGCAATAAAATACTATAATATATATAATATACTGCAATTGGATCTTTGTAAAATTTTCTAAGTTTGCAAGGTAGTGGTTTTTTGTTTCTATTTGTTTATTTTTTTATTGCTGTTGTTGTTTTATTGAATTTTTGTTTTACCCTCCCCCTTTAAAATGGAAACAGTTTTTCTGAAACGTTGGGAAATAAAATTATTTTCTATAAAAATGTGCGTGATTATTTACCGTAAAGATACTTAAAACATATATATATATATGTTTGAATTTTACGTTTTTATTATATAGATAGATAATATATTATAATATATATTTTAATTTTATATAGGATATATTTATTTATTTAGAAAAATTAAAAATGATAAGTTTAAACTTGCTTTTTATAGTAGGGCCACCATTTACCTGTTATTTTGTCTTTGACAGTTAAAAAGTGTAAGGGGTTGCCCGACCTTTTTAGACCCACCTAAATTACTTTGGTCAAACCAAATTTAAAACCCCAATTTGGTTGTTTTACTTGGTTCTTGGGAGGCAGATTGCACTGTATTAGACTTTTCAAATTAAATATAAGGGTTTGGGGAATTAAAACCATCTCTTAAACCCCGAGTTTGGGAAAAATTTTTTAAAATGGCTATTGCGTTGACCATTGTTAATACTTTAGACAGCATTAAAAAAACTACACGTTATTGAGAAACCAAACCCATCTCTTAACCCTGAGTTGGGAAATTATGGGTTTTAATTGGTTTTGTACACTTATAAAAGTGTTATAAATTATTATTAATACAAAAAATTAATTAGTACAAAATTCTGTAATAATGGGAAAATGAAATTCTTTAGTAGTTTCGAAGTTTAAATAATAAGTTTTTACAGATTTTCGGAATTTCCCTGAAATTTTCAAAGGTCCGAATAAATTTAAAAAACCACATGAAGGTAACGACAACAAAAAAAATTAAAAAAACAATAAAAAAATAAAAGACAAAACAAGTCCGCAACTGCTCAGCATTACATTTAAGATCTTTGCGATGACCTTAACGGCGTTTGGTAGGTGGAGCTTCAGTGGCTTCTTTTTCCCCTCTATCCACTCTAGCTGGGGGAACTACATTTTTCCCTGGCAATTGGGGTATTATCGGCACCACATGGCTATCACGTACGCCAGTTTCCAGGTGGGTGCTAGTCTTTTCGCTCATCTCGTATGTTTAAGTTATGCGGTCGTTTCTCCATTTCACGGCTTCTCTAACAATACGAGATACTTCATGGTCCACTCTGGCAACAGTCTTTTGCGTTCGCGAATCTATCCCGTGCTCCTTCTCAAAATAGTGCTGGAAAAGAGCAGATGTATTTTGCCTGTTTTTTATTGCAGTTTCTATGCTCGTCAAGACGTGCTTGAGATTTTACGGTTTTGTCCTTCCGATATATGTTTTCTCACAACACCCGCAGGAATTTCGTATATTCCATGAGCTTCATGAGGAATCACATCTTTCACATTTCTAAGCATTGATGAGATCTTAAGTTCAGCTTTTAAAGATGGTTCCAATGTTGTTTTTCTTTAGGAGTCTGCTTATTTTATCTGTGGTGCCTTGTACATACGGTAAATATGCCATGCTTCGGTATTTCTCTACTTCTGGGGGATTTTTAGTCCTTCTTCTTAGAATTCGTTAACGCTTTGGAAATAGATTTGTCGGAATAACCAAAAAAATCGTCACGATGTCCCAAAATATATGGTCTCCCTAAGATTCATAAAGTAGGGGGCCCCTCTTAGGCCAATTGTAAGCTCAGTTGGTTCCCCCTGTGCAGTTACTCCCAACATATTGCAAATACCTTCAACCATATGCAGAAGAAGTAGCCTCTTATGTTCGGAATTCAGAGCACTTTATCGAACTTCTTCAAAAATATAAAGCTCAGCAGGAACACATTTTGGTAAGCTTTGATGTTGTATCTTTGTTTACAAAGGTGCCTATTGGTGAAACCTTAGAGATTATCAAGACCCAAATAAAGCCCCCACAGTATATATTAGATCTCTAGAGCATTGTCCTCTCAAACACATACTTTCGGTATGAAGGTAATATGTATAAACAAGTCAAGGGAGCGCCGATGGGATCACCTCTTTCTCCAGTTATTGCAAAATATTCATGCATTTTTTGGAAACTAAAACTCTTGAGAAATGCTCCATTGAAGCCAATTGTTTGGCTAAGATATATTGACGATATATTTGCCATCTGGGTTTTAAAAGTAGAGCAGAGCTTGATAATTTTTTTTAAACTTTTTGAACAGTTTACATGACGATATTAAGTTTTACAATGGAAATTGAACAAGATAACCGCCTTCCATTTTTGGATTTGTTGGTAATGAAAACACATGACGAAAACTTTGCCCATACCGTATATCGTAAACCGACACATACTAAAATATTTAAATGCTTCATCACACCACCATCCTGCTCAACTATTCTCAGTTGTTTAAAACTCTCGCTACAAAGATCAAAGGGGTTTTGACCAACACCATATAACAGAAGAAATGAAGGACTTCCGGAAGCTCTTCTTTCGAAAGGTTATTCCGACAAATCTATTTCCAAAGCGTTTAACAGAATTCCTAAGAAGGACTTAAATCCTCCATAAGTAGAGAAATACCGAAGCATGGCATATTTACCGTATGTACCCACAGATAAAATAAGCAGACTCCTAAAGAAAAACAACATTGGAACCATCTTTAAAGCTGAACTTAAAATCTCATCAATGCTTAGAAATGTGAAAGATGTGATTCCTCATGAAGCTCATGGAATATACGAAATTCCTTGCGGGTTGTGAGAAAACATATATCGGAAGGACGAACCGTAAATCTCAGCACGTCTGGACGAGCATAGAACTGCTATAAAAAAAAGCAAACTACATCTGCTCTTTTCCAGCACTATTTTGAGAAGGGGCACTGGATATATTTCGCGAACGCAAAGGACTGTTGCCAGAGTGGACCATGAAGTATCTCGTATTGTTAGAGAAGCCGTCGAAATGGAGAAACGACCGCATAACTTAAACATACGAGAGATGCGAAAAGACTAGCACCCACCTGGAAACTGGCGCTACGTGATAGCCATGTGGTTTCCGATAATACCCCCAGTTTTCCACGGAAAATGTAGTTCCTCCAGCTAGAGTGGTAGGGGAAAAAAGAAGCCACCTGAAGCTCCACCTACCAAACGCCTGTTACGGTCATCGCAAATATCTGTAACTGTAATGCTGAGCAGTTGCAGTGACTTGTTTTGTCTTTATATTATTTGTTATTGTCGTTTGTTTACTCAATGTTTTTTTAATTTGTATGTCGTTACCTTGAGAATGAGCAGGGAGAACTGTTCGAAACGTTGGTAATAAAACTTATTTAACCGGAACTCGAAAGAATTTCATTAAAGTCATATTATATATATATAAATATAATATATTATGCAGACATTGTATTTTCGGGTAGTCCGTGTGGTTTTTTATTAGTTTTCCCAAAGTTTCGGGCAGTTCTTCCTGCCATCTTCAAGGAAATTTAAAAAATAAAAAAAATATCAAAAAAAACAAAACCTTACTTCTTAACAAACACTGCAACTGGATACAAAGACAAACCAAAAAGCTTAGAAAACACATATATATATAGCCGGCCAGCCGCCTGTGGACCACTGCCGGCTAGCCGCCTATGGTCTATAAGCGGATGCCTGTAGCAAATCCAGCAGCTTTGAGGTTAAATAAGATTCTTTTGAAAGCAAATTCCCAGTCCCAAGCGGAGAACACTAACGCTATCTAGTAGCAAACAGAGGAGGCGTGCTATTTAATCATTGCAAAATGCATTTAAAAAATTATTATTGCTTATCTATTAATCCGTTTCGTATATTATTAACACCAACTAGAAACAAGGTACATGGTCATTTTATTAGGAACATAAGCACAAATTAAAATATATCGCCAACAACCGTACTCGAACTCGATGCTGCGTGGCGTCTTGCTGGTCTGGATCTGAAATGTGCAGGTACCATAACCACTCGGCTACGGTGACACTGAAGGCTAGGCGTGCTAATCCAACTCATGTAGAGGAAGCGCGCATACATCTGCTTGACGAATGTTACCATGTTTATTATATTCATTATTTATTTATTTACGAATTGAGATTTACTTTCGACTAACGAAATTGTTAAATTTCGTTGAAAATACCAATAATGCATACGAAACGCTACTTGTAAAATATACCATGTTTGATTTATTTTATTGAATAAGCTTTCAACTAGAACTTCGTTTCGCTTTTTACTTAGTTAAGAAAGATGGAGTAATACAACGGAGACAATACAATTTATCTCATACATGTTATTTGTAATAATTGTTGCGCATGCTGTTATGAAAGTCGCGATAAAATAGTCTTATTATAATTTGAAGTATTGACTATAATATTAGGGCTATCCCCGGCTATGTTTATCTTTCTAAAAAATTGTTTAGCATTAAAAATGTCAGAAAATTACATTTAGGATAATTATTTGCAGACTTTACATTACGTAAAATAAAACAGTGGTTCTTCTTCAGGTATAATTACAGTTGAAAACATGAGAACATAATTTATTATATTATATATTTCTCAGGGTATTTAATATTTCCGTACGTACTACGTTCTTGGTTTAATATCGTGTTCATTACGATGGCGTAAGATATACATTATATGCCCAGCAAAAAAATAGTATTAGCCCTGTAGTGAAGGAGAAAATACTAAATAGTATCAATTCATTTATAGCAATGTGTATCTCGCATTCATTTATTGTTGCTCAATTTATACAAACAAATAAACTTCTCAAAGTCGTTTAAATTGTGTGTGATTTTTTTACGCAAAATACATTGTATAATATTTTAATATATTAGTGGGAAAAAACTCTTTATTTTAACTAGGACAACGTTTTCGGGAAAAACAGCTATTACCCTCATTAGGTAAATAAAAACAAAAAGCATAACAAACTTAATAACACATTAATACAAGCAAGAGTTGAAGCCAAGATAGACACAATATAAACTATGTATAACAAATGATCAAATAAAAGTGAACTAATCCAGCTGTTTACAAAATAGTTCCTATTTATTTATATTTTGCCTCGCACTTAGCCAGCTGCTGGTTTTGTGCTTGTGGCCCGCTTATGGGCCACTCGCACTCGGCCAGCTGCTGGTTTTGTGCTTGTGGCCCGCTTATGGGCCACTCGCACTCGGCCAGCTGCTGGTTTTGTGCTTGTGGCCCGCTTATGGGCCATTCGCGCTCAGCCAGCTGCTGGTTTTGTGCCTATGGCCCACAAGCAGGCCGCTTATGGCCAGCATTTACAGCAGTTTGCCGCTTGTGGGCCATAAGCGGCCAACATTTTGTGCTTGTTGGGATCCGTCGTGCCACATGCAGCTGAGCAGGGGTAAGACGCGTCCGGCCCACATGTGGCTAGCCAGTTGTTTGCCAAGTCGTGGCTGGCCGCGTGTGGCAAGAACATGGCCCTTAATTGCTGGCCATGCATAAAAAGTAATCTGGCTAGACTTATCTGGGCCTGATGTGGCCCACACGCGCTTACCAGGGCACATGGCAGCCAGGTGCGTGCCATACATGGTCCTCACTGTGGTCAAAAAAGTCTAGCGTGCATATAGATAGCACACTGAACTCATGCCATCATCTGTGTACTGGGAGGCGAGCGGTTAGCCTGTGGGAGATTGACGCAGTCGGCCAGGGTTCAAGTACAGCTTCATCTGACTTTTTTTCAAAATGTATTTACTTTGAAACATTAAATCGAATTAAAAAATTGTTGGTGGATTATGTCATGTAGAAAAAACCTGGGTTATGGTAGGTCTAACAGGTCACACACAGCATCCGCCATCTTGAAATCAAAAATAAGTTTATAATAATTTTAAAAAATGGTTAAGCTTACGTTAAAGTGGGCACACTCTAGTATAGCATCCGCCATCTTGAAATCAACAATAAATAAAACTTGGGTTTAGTTTGTTTAAAGCGGTCACACGCTAGTGTAGCATCTGCCATCTTGAAATAGAAAATAGAAAAAATTATAGTTAAAAAATTAAAAATTCATAATTAAAAATAAATAATAAAATATTCATAATTAAAAAATTAATAATTAATAATTAATAATTAATAATTAAAAATATCCTACACCTGTGTGTGGGGGATTCCCCATAAGAGCCCATGTTAAATCAAGATCCTCTACTGGACCAGAACGCCCCTTTTCTCCCTACTCTCGTGATCCGATTCATCCTTTGAGCCTTCGAGTTCAAGACGCGATTGGATTTCTTCGTACTGATTCCAAATCGAAACAAGAGTTTCAGACCTAACTCTGATTGCAGACAGCTTTGAGTGATTATTGGCATCGTTTACGAACGTGTGGATGTGTGTAATACTGGCTTTGATTATGCCACGTCGTTTAATTAAATCACTTCTTACTTGCGCTTGCAAATTGTAAGGAATTAAAAATGAACAAAAAGTTATAAGTTAAAGCAGAGTAAAGCTTATCTGTAATGTGCCAAATGTAATTGGATGAATGCTCGTCCACCACTGGGTAGTCCTAGGCGTCCTGAAAGTGTCGAACTGCAGCTCACAAAATAATTAAAAATTGACCCATGAGAAGAGCAGAATGCAGAAAACTGCATCGGTAGAACTTGGCGTCAAGAACTGCGTTGTGTAATCGCCGACGAGACGATTAGTATTTGCGAGAACCGTTCAATGATTTTCCTCTCGGACAAAAGTAAATTGTGCATCATGCATTGTGGTGGGGACCAAAAATGAATTTTGGTTCCATACACATGATTAAGAATCATTTTGGTATTGTTTTTGGTATGTGTGTGTTTATAACCTTGGTTTTTATAGTAGGTGGTAGTAGTTTTTATAGATGTAGTAGCCACATCGTCAGTTTTCTCTAATCCAAGCTGCCCCTTCATCTCGTCAACGCGACCTAACAGCGCAAGCTCTAACCCTACTTCCTCCCCCGAAATCGTGATAAAGTTCTTATTATTAGATGAAACGGACATGGGTAAGGGGATTGCGGGAGAGACGTGTTGGAGGAGGGCCTCAGAAGTTCCGATCAAAATATTTTTAATTTGTCCCTCCAAATGCGAGCCGTATATTTACGACGAGGCAGTGGGATCTGTTTGTACTGCATAAAGGTTTGAGAGGACGCGAGATGCGCTCACACATTGCCCAAGGTCGCACTGAGATCAAATATCACCATTCACGAGCTGGCGTAAAATGACGTGTCGTCCGTCAAGTATAAAGAAGTGTTTTACATTCACATAATGTTTTGTATTGAGTGTTACGAACCCATCACATAATGAGAGGAAAACCAAAATAATTCAATTAATGTTTAGTTTTTGTCTCTATGCAATGATCATTATATTCTATGGAATGAGGGATTGCAAATAAAGAACATTACGCAACATTTGAAATAAGTATAATGTTATTATTATTCTGAATACAGGCTAGACCAACAACATAAAAATAATTGTCAGTAAAATGTGACGCGACTTGGGTTCAAGTCCAGAACAATCTGGTCACAGGATACACACCACTCAACTGCTATAACCTAGACCCGGGTAAGATCCCCAGTCAGGACACAAGTTTTATAGCCTATTATTGCTATCACTGCATTATTATAATATGCTAGCATACGATACTACAATAATAATCAGTACTACAGTAATAATAATCAGGACAGGTTGTGACGGGATTCAGAACCCGAGACCTCCCGAATCAGTCAACCCATTGAGCCAACTTTTGTCAGTATATTTCATACATTGGCGTAACTAGCCCTTATTTTTCGCGGAGCGAACATTGTTGTATCCTCCAAAGATCAATGGTCAGCACAACTAGTGAAAGGGGTATGTAGGAAGGGCCTACACTGGTAGAGTGATAGTCAGTGGTATCATCCAAAAATAATTTATGGGTATACGCTCTTTCCTGGGTAACGAGCACGTTTGGGAACAATGGGGGGTCTGAGGGGGGGTTGGCCCCCCAGTTGATACGGGTGCGAAGCGCACAGCCCTGGCAAACATTTCGATTCTAAGTGTGATAGGAGTATTTTGACAATTTTGTTTTACAAAAACCCTTAAAAAATATATGAAAAAATGGCAAAATAAGAAAAATGAATCAACATTTTTATAATATCTAAGAAAATAATTAATTTCAAATAAAAGTTGCGCTCCCCCTCGCCCCCCTCTGACCAAATTCGCCCTCCGTAGTTACGCCACTGATAACATGTAAGTATTGTATAACGACAAGGTACTTCACAGTCACGCAGCACAAAGCACATCTTATACTGCTTTCATTACCGGTGTTATAACCTTATAATTTATTATGTGCATCGTTGCTAGGACGACTCCAAGCCCAAAGTCACCGTTTACACATTCCTAAGAACTGATGGACTCGAATCCACATCAGAAGTCTAAATAAATCTGCCTTCAGCGGAAATCGAACCCTGGACCTTCTGCATTGGAAGCAGAGCCTCTAACCACACGACCAACGAGTTTATACTTTTACGTATATTAGAAACCAATACAGAAAAACTTGTGATGAATACAATTGAAAACAGTGTTTTTAACTACTAATTGGGTTTTGATATGATTGGATGAGCGAAGCGAAGACTTCAATTTCACCGACCCCCAAAAAAATTTAGCTCGGGTGTTTTTTTGTTTGTTTGTTTTTTTTTTTGTTTTTTTTTGTTTGTTTGTTTTTCTGTCTGTTTGTTCGCTCTCTACCGGGCAAACGGCATATGCGATCTTGATGAAAATTTGAAGGGACCTTCGAAATCTCTGAACTTAGACTTGCTACGTTTTTGGGTACAATCGAAGAAATATTTCTCATGAATATCGTACTTTTACGATCTTTTTCGATTTTTAGTGCGATATTTTCGTGACATTTGGGCCGATTCTGACCAAACGGGTGGGGCTACAACGTTCATATTTCACATGCACATTAAGGTAATGGTGATGTATTGACGTTTGAAAGAAAAAGTTGAAAAAGGTTAGCCAGAATCTATAGAAATAACGGTTTTAAATTTGAGTTTTTTTTAGTGTTAAATATTAAAACCTTTATTTCTATAGATTCTGGCTAACTTTTTCAACTTTTTCTTTCAAAAGTCAATACATCACTCTAACCTTAATGCCCATGGGAAATATGAACGTTGTAGCCCCACCCGTTTGGTCAGAATCCGCCCAAATAGCACGAAAATATAGATTTTAGATCTTTCTCACAGCCTTGTATGAAAACTTCACAGGAGATTTTATACCTTACTCACAGCCTTGTTACAAACAATCAAAGATCCAACAGACCTAATGATTGCTTTGTTTTGTATGGGCCGTGTTAATATGTTTTTATTATTTTAAATTAATATTAACATTTTATAATTAAAAAGCTCATCCATCAACGCGACTAAAAAAAGCGTTTGCGAAGCTTCCTAGTAGGCTATTAGTACAGGGCCGTTGTGATATGACCCACGCATTCAAAAAAACAAGCAGGGACCGGTTGGGATTTATTAAGGTGGGTCTCCTGAACATCCCAACAGAATCCCAAAAATCCGGTTGCGGGTTATCCGCCATTTTGAAATCAATTTTCAATTTTTCAATTTTTGTAGAAGAATGAAAAAATTAGCTATATTGAGTGAAGTATTGGCCGGAAATAGCTCAAATTTGTTTTAAATTGTTTTCAAAGGAACAATTAAAGCATTTGGTGCGCCCTGCTTTAATTATCTGGCGACCTACGGCCCATGATGGAAACTTTACTCTTTTTCTTTCAAACTATTGGAATAGTTTCGCATATTTATCAAAATAAAGTAGAAACTAACGATCCGATGAAAATTTGTTTCAAATAAAGTGTAGAGCATGAAAAAACACATCCATTTCATATTCTAGACTGTCTTCGTAGACAACAATGGCCGAACGCTACATGACAAGCAATACAATTGTTGCGGTGAGCAGTGTCAGATGATTGCTCGATGCTCTATCACTAGCGCAGTCCGGGCCATAAGTCTCGTATGAATTTCGACCTATATAGATTTTCTCTTCTGATCCTGTTTAGGGTATACCTTAAGGATAAAAATTCTTGGGTAAACCTCTCCTAAGTTTGTTTACGACGCCATCTTCTTTTGGGCATACGAGAAGTACACGCACTTGGTTTCATACATTTTACATACATTTGACAACATGTGTAATAAATCTGACTTAATATTTGGATTCTCAACAAATTTCTAATTAAATGATATGAATTTGCCAATTTGGTCATCCTGGGAACATTGTCGGATTATTTATAGGGAAATACATATTATTATTAGTCCTGCTTAAAGGTGTTCTATTATCGTTCAATTGTGCGTTTCATGATAGACATAAAATTTGGCACACAGTATACGAAAATGTAATTGGATAATTAATTGACTATATAGGGCAATATCATTATTGCCCCACGACACCAATGACGGCCATTTTGCAAGGTGGCCACAAAACTTTTTTTTTTAATTTGTGGCAGAATGTTGAAATTTAGTACACACTTAGAATATGTTATTGAAAAATGACTGTTAAACAGGGCCATGTCAAACTAACTAAGACAATGGCACCAATGGCGGCCATTTTAGAAGATGGCCGACACACACATTATTATGAACCACGTAAATTTTATGATAGAATCTTGTTATTTGGTACACACATAGGGCACTCCATTGAAAAATGTCATATTTGTGATATATCAATACGTTTTAGAAACAATGTGGTATGGATCCGCTATCGCGTAACTAGATTAGTTGCTATGGCATTAAAAACTACCAATAATACTGCTTATCATAATACACTTGTTTTCCTTATACACTGTAGACAATTATTGACAAGTTTCTTACACTATATTGTTTGAATGTTTATGCATTTTAAATGCGCCCAGCATCAAACTATGTTTGATAAATCTGCGAGAAATCGATATAAACACAAAAGTACTGTTTTACGATGTTCATGAAAGCTTCCATAAGTATTTTAAAAAACCAGGTCTGCGAAATTAAATTTTGCATTTACCCGGAATTACGGTTTTTCCATTGTTGGTATTTTGAAATTTTCTCAAAAATGCCATATTTGACTGTCCATTGTTAAGCACTAAATTGCATTTGAGGAAAAATTATTTCTACGTTCATTGAAATGACTTAAATAACGATTCGATTACAACCAAAGTTGTAATCCAATATGGCTGATAATTCCTAATATCCACAACATCTAAGTGAATGATGTAACAAAAGAGTGTAAAAACAGCACGAAAAGAGTATTCATATTGTGGATATTAGGAATTATTAGCCATATTAGATTACAACTTTGGTTGTAATCGAATCGTTATTTAAGTCATTTCAATGTACGTAGAAAGAATTTTTTCCTCAAATGCAATTTAGTGCTTAACAATGGACAGTCAAATATGGCATTTTTGAGAAAATTTCAAAATACCAACAATGAAAAAACCGTAATTCCGGGTAAATGCAAAATTTAATTTCGCAGACCTGGTTTTTTAAAATACTTATGGAAGCTTTCATGAACATCGTAAAACAGTACTTTTGTGTTTATATCGATTTCTCGCAGATTTATCAAACAAAGTTTGATGCTGGGCGCATTTAAAATGCATAAACATTCAAACAGTATAGTGTAAGAAACTTGTCAATAATTGTCTACAGTGTATAAGGAAAACAAGTGTATTATTATAAGCAGTATTATTGGTAGTTTTTAATGCTATAGCAACTAATCTAGATACGCGATAGCGGATCCATACCACATTGTTTCTAAAAAGTATTGATATAACACATAAATATGACACTTTGCAATGGAGTTTCCTATGTGTGTACCAAATAACAAGATTCTATCATAAAATTTACGTGGTTCATAATAATGTGTGTGTCGGCCATCTTCTAAAATGGCCGCCAGTGGTGCCATTGTCTTAGTTAGTTTGACATAGCCCTGTTTAACAATCATTTTTCAATAACATGTTCTAAGTGTGTACCAAATTTCAACATTCTGCCACAAATTTAAAAAAAAAAGTTTTGTGGCCACCTTGTAAAATGGCCGTCATTGGTGTCGTGGGGCAATAATGAGATTGCCCTACATAGTCAATTAATTATCCAATAACATTTTCGTATACTGTGTGCCAAATTTTATGTCTATCATGAAACGCACAATTGTGTTATGTGACTGCAATGCTGCACATAAAGGTATGCTGCCACCACCCACTATTGTGGGAATTACCTGGTACGTACGTGCGAGCGTCCAAGGCGCGTGAGTCTTGGAGCTTAATGCGAAGCTGCCAATTAAGGGATGAGGGTGAAATATACTTTAGACTTAAACCACTTGATTTATTAATATACAATAACACATAATTACACACATGTTATGTTCCACTCTATGAGCAGTACCCTTTGCCCTACTTATAGCCTTGTCTGGCTTAACCCTGTATTATATAAGATAACATGGTACTTACTCGAGTAGCAGGTGTGAAGGTAGGTAACTTTGTAGATCACTGATTATAATATGTTAAAGATATACACTGATTTTATCCAACATTACTTGGGTTCGCCACATGTACTTGAATCTACGTTCTACGTCCTTAAATCGTTATAATACATACTATCATCATCAAGATCTCCATACGCCAACGCTATGGTCAAAACCCTAGCACAGTAGTACAGATTACCTAGATGACAAAAGTCTCTCTCTCTCCAGCCAAACTAGAGATTAAGCTGACTTGACATATTATGTAGATACTATTATGTATTCATTTAGTAATTTATGTTTTGCATCCTGATTAGTATATCCTATCATCGTCAAGATCTCCATACGCCAATGCTATGGTCAAAACCCTAGCACAGTAGTACAGATTACCTAGACGACAAAAGTCTCTCTCTCTCTCTCTAGCCAAACTAGAGATTGAGCTGACTGGACATACTAGTTATTTATTAAGTGAAGTTATATTGATTGATTTTACTTGTTCATAAAGTTCATTATATTAAGACTGCAATGCAACTAATGAGAAATGATTCTATACAATGCTAAATTTGTTCATACCTAGTAAGAGAGCAAGGCAACCTATGCTAGGCCAGACCCAAGTTGTTCTGCCTGTTGAAAAGTGTCCTAGCCAGAAGGAAGCCTCTGTCCTGTCCCCCCACTCCTAGTATTTCTGCGTAACATTTCCACTCAGTCACTCAGTTGGAAGCACTAACTATCCCGTGACGATGACTATAATGCTCGTGACTAGCCATGGTACCAAAGTCTTGTTTAACACGTGCATACATTGTGAAAAGCACGTGATATTACATAAAAGTTAGAAGCTATTAATATTATAGCATATTCGACACACAACATCAGCCCCCCCGTACGAACGTTTTGGCATACCTTCCAACGAGGGTATGACAAAACAACGGAACGCTAGAGTTGAGTGTCGAACCCCAATGTCAGCAAAACGAAACCACTAGTTTGAAAATCCCGCGCCCGCCTGAAGGAAAAGCCGCGAGGAGGTTACTCGCACACAGGACGTGAATCCTTCGAGAACTAGTACGCCCATACGAGGCTATAGGTCAGGCTGGACGATCCAGTGCAAACACCGTGATAACGTCCCCTCCATGCCCAAGTGGCTATAGAGGTAAAACGGCCGTATCTGCAAATGACGCCCAACGTCTGCAAGATTAGTTAACCAAACCAAAGTAAACCGGCGATCGAGTCTCTAAATTCATTCCTGTGCCGAGGGAAGATAGCTAAACTGTAGTGGGAAAAATCCCAGAGACCCACGCAGCGCTAAACACCCAGGGAAAAGACACGGATAATAAACAAGTGTTCGTTCCAACTAACATCGGCAAGTACCGTAAACAAATTAAAACAATGACCCGTGTCAAAAGACAAGAAAAGAAAACAAGACTGAGGTAGGCTCGTACGAGTTCTAGTAAGATCCCATGAATAAAAGGAGAAGAAATATATAAGTTCTTTCGACATTAATGTCAATTATGTAGCTAACCATATATAAAACTGGAAAATAACCCCGTGGGTAAGTATAAAGCACAAACAAAACAAAAGTATTATTCCAAAGTAAACAACTGAAACTTATCAACAATTGTAATTCTGAAACCGAAACCCGCAGTAGACTCTCTACTGAAAATCAAATTGTGTAGTGTATGCAAATATGAAAACCAAACAAAATAAAAATAAAGTGCACTATCATATCTGTACCTTCACACCTGAAGAAAACCAAAACAAACATCATTGCCAAATAGATAATATTATGTCATATCATTATGACTAAAAACCAAAATCAACTATGAATCATATAACATGGCAATGCGCCGTAATGAAAGAAACTCAAAATCCAAAAAGTATTGATTCATACTAAAATAAAAATAGTATGCCGGGCGGTTGCGCTAACAAGATCGATGCACCGAGGAGGATGTCAACACATATACCTCCTATGTACACTAACCCTATTACGCAGCGAGGCATGGGAATTAATTCCAAATACAAGTAAATTATTAGTAAAAAATATATATGCTGCATTGCGAACTTTATACGATATGTACCACTATTAGCACGAAATGAAAAGAAACTGACGTTGGACTGCGAAAACACGGGTGCCAACGTTGTTACTAGGCGCATATCATATCAAGTAATCAACCAGCAATAAGGAGGATCGAACTCCTATAATTCCACTAATACGGCAAGGCTAGGGCTAAGCCTATAAAATCTAGATATTAACCATGATTACTAAAAAAAAGAAAACCCAAAATTAATTCAAAGAAATGGAAATGATTGTAACCAAAACTCAAAGAGATCAGTAATTGATCAACCATTTAGAATAACATCAAATAATATCAACCTATTGTGTAACGTAATTCAAATTAAATGGAACATAATTCATCTGAAAATATGCTCATAAGTCATAACCATTAATATAAGATATATCACTATGAAACATTCTCATGTATAGCATTGTGAAATAAAATGCTGGATAACCATTGCCACACTAGTGTGTACCATAGGACAACTTAACAATACATAAAATGTCATTACAATAACAACAATAAAATGATAACAATATCTGTCACACCCGTTATTAGGTTGACCCTTGACGTATTGAAACATGAAAATGTCTGTCACACTTCATTGGTGGACTCTTGAAGTTTTAATTAACATAAACAATGTCTGTCACACTCTATTGGTGGACTCTTGATGTTCATAAAAATTTAAAAAAAATGTTTGTCACACTTACATTAGTGGACTCTTGATGTTCATAAAAAATAAAAAATGTTTGTCACACTGCACATTAGTGGACTCTTGAAGTTTTAATTAACACATTATTAACAAAATATTTTCGCTACGCGCAATGTGGAGAAAAGACACTGAATCATCACTGAGTAGGAATTGACCATTGGCTTACAGTGAATGTTTACACAGCAATACACGTTGTCACTTCGTGCATGTTTATCAATAGTCTGGATAACGGTCATTATCCCATTGTCTCAATTCTTCCCGGGTTTCTGCGATAGCAACCTTTTCTTTATCGACTCCAGACGGGGTCGCGAACTCACGATATTCTGATCGCAGAGTGAGTTCCAGTGTTTCGTGTCGAGCATCTCGTAGGTGGACAATGTGTTGCAATAACTCTTGAATGATGATTCGTGTGATTTGCGCTTTAGTTTGTGGTACGATTGACTGGGAACATTGAATAAGTTCCAATGTCTGGGCTATGGGACAACGTTTTTTCGTATGTCGTACTTTTTCTGGGCAAAATAGGCATTTGCCAGCTCGTTTGCCCATGGTAAATATGTGTAGTACACAAGTAGCCCAGAGATGATTCACATAGCTCCTGTTTACCTTAACCACAGTAATGTCAATTGATGACTTAGGAGATAAGTCAGCGAGAATACTATTTGTATTGTGCGTTGCTCTACGAGTGCGATTAGCATTGTGTCGATGAGCTGCCCGGTCTGGCGACATCGCGCATGTGTTGCCATCATGCTGCCCTACGGGTGCGTCTTGGAGTCGAACTCATGCCCTCGCGCTCGACGACGCTGGTAAGTACTAGTACATCGTTGTATTTGAGTGTACCCGTGTTTCGAGTCGTCCCTGCAGGGTCAGTAGGGGATGATTGGTAGGCTCGCTCTCGATGGCGGTGCGCCGGGCAATCGTGTAGGAAGTTCTCTGCTTTGGGACAGCTAGAGTTGTAGGGATCTTCCACTCCTCCAGTACTCGCCTCGGGTTCTCCAGTTGAACCCTGGTCACGATTGGATCTCCGCGGTCACGTGGCCCCGACTCCGTGTCGGTGAAGTCTTTCCGAACTCCCCGATTCGTGTAGTTCTGAAATTTCAAAAATATTAGTTCACCAATACTTAAGGTTCTCTAATCCTATGATAATATGACGTACCATAGTACGGATATAAATCAAAAGTCCACGTTTAGATTGTTCAGATTAACACATTTCACGGTAGTGAGGTGAAATTGTATTTTATAAATTTATTTCATTTATTCATTTCATTCTTGTAAGTTATTGCTTGATATGCATTTATCAAGTTGTAGAGTAAGTCTCTCAACTAAAGTAATGTTCCTCTGAGAGGGCTATAAAATGGTTCTGTTTCAGATTATAACTCTGTCCATGATAGTTACAGGACAATAATTAGCATTAATAGAACCTGATTTGAACCTTTGTTTGTGCGTGATATTGCACCAATTGTAATAGTATTCAAAATAATCAACGAGGATTAGTAACCAAATTAATGTTATTAACTGATATTCTATTAAATAATAACTTGTGAGCCAAGAACATATTATATATGAGTAATGTGTGTGACTGCATTGAAGACAGTCGTGAATATAGCCTGTACTGTTTTGGATCCTCCACATTGTGGCATCCACGTCGTCGTGGAACGACGGTCCTGGCTTCAAAACTCTCATTGGACTCATCTTTGGCCCCTATGTCCCTGAGGCCTATGGTTCCGAAGTTGGCACTACTTGAAGTTGGGTTGATTCAGAATCAGTGTAGGCAGTCGTGGGACACAACATCCTACTACTCTGAAAACACATTTTCTATCCCCACAAATACAGGTACAATGATTAGCAACACTCCTACTATCTGGCACATTTAGCTATACTTATACACATTTATCATAACTCATTACCATTATCATATTACTAACATAATGCATATCGTAATCGCGACTATTGTATGACTTCACAAGGTCAACATTCTCTCGACCATCAGTATTGTGCTTACACTCTTTCTGCATGTACTCTCTATACTAACGTCATAATTATTAGTTGTCTTGATTGACAATTTGTGATTCGGAGCAATACTTTGATTGAATCCATATGTAATCCTTTATTTATTGGTAACATGTAATTCGGTAACTATAGTGATAACATAGTCTTTTGAAAAATAAAAAAAAACAACATCCCCGTCGGCAATCGGCTAGTATCGATCCTAGCAAAAGATGTCGGAGTTCCATAACAAGTAAAAACGATCCATTCGCCCCTACTAGTATTTCTGTCCTAATCTTCGATCCCATGGTTGATGTGTGCTCTTAACTCCCCTGACATATGTTATCTATTTATTCATAATTGACATAATTACCCAATCAGTGTTTTCCGACTTATGTCTGCAACTCGTGTATTTACTACTATTGTCACTATTATTATTATTCTGATGTGAGTGGAGTTTTCTTACTATCCGTCAGTAGCTCAGGTTAATTGGCCAAATCAACCTGTTCTATCTGTAATTTACTGCTTTCAGTTCCAAAACTCCAATATGTCTGTATTCATTGGTCACGATTACCCTCCTCACTATTCGACCTAGTAACCTATACTCCATTGTATACACTTTATTCGCACTGGTATCAGTAGTGAGGTTGTGTACACAATTACCTAATTACTTTCGATATCACTTAACCATTAATTGACAACTTTTTACGTAATGTAGTACATAAATTACATTTTCGACCTACAATTATGCCTTATTTCTATGTCGTATATAACTATTTTCACATTTTCTTCATTGCTGTTTCTAAAACATAAATCGAATTCTCTTGCTGTATTGTTACTCAATATTCCGTGCAAGTATATTATTAATATTTTATATTATTCGTACGTGTACACTTCTACGATTTGTAAGTATCTACCCTATTTGATTTATTATGACTACAATTGTCTATCAATATCGAACATTTGTTTATAAATTCAGTCACTGTGTAGTGAAACATAAACCTTATAACTGACAGTAATATTCTAATCGCTTCATTTTTTTATCACAATTTATATTTGTTCTTAATATAACATATTTACCCATAATCTATTTCCGCATATTTTGAGTACTATGGTGCGCATAGGCGTCCACAAGTACCTTAAATGTATCCTATATCATAACTCATTCAATATCTGTTAACATTTAGTTAATGTTCATGTACGACTGCACTAATGTGCTCACTACAATAAGTAATTTACAATCACCGTACTTACGTCATCCTAATTTTCAGTCGGACCATACCGAAGGTCCTCCATATCTACTTCATTTTATTTCCATTACTTCAATCATTCGAATATCGCACAGGTACATTAGTTCATATATTTAACTTTCGCATATATACGTCATCTGTGTCCATTAATCTCCAATTTATCGACCAGTTATATTATTATAACAATATTATCTACTCCTATAGTTATCCGTCCAGACTGATTCACTATAATTATATACTTGTTCACCATATTTACAACAATAGTTCTTGATTTACCATATCACTGTCTCAGAACTGCAACTTATTTACAAAAAAATGTTCATATCTATTCTCTAAAACACTTTATATCCGCATCTACAATAATATGCAACGATTTACCGAAATTCTCTGTCACTAAAGTAAAATACTCAATCACTACTTCTCTGAAATTACTATATTTCCATAGTTATAAAACTTCATCAAACTTTATTTATCTATTCGTCTCATTTTTCAATTCCTAATCGTCTAGAATCACACAATTATTTCACTCATACTTTCTTTGACTTACATATCAGAATCAATTCAAAAGTTTATCTACAATGTATATTCATTATCAATCATAATTAAATAAAATTACGTAATTATAACTTTTCTTAACAAAACAAACTCGTCATTCAATGCAAGCTATTTGCCTAGCTAAAGAAACTCATTCTTATCACTACTTTCTTTGCTGCGCATTGTTTTCTAAAGCTTTCAGCGATAAAGTGCGTGCCCTAGTAGATCGCCGTGGCAAAATTTTCTGTATAGATTTATACAATGATCGTTTTTCTTTAATTGCAGTAGGTTGAACAGGTGTTGACAAATCTGCAGGCGTAGCTACAGTAGGAGTAAACACCTTCCTTATCGCTCCTGTTTCTCGCCCAGGCCCCGGGCCTGGCGTCCTTGGTTTTCGAACCTGGGATGTTCTCTCGAGTGATCAGCTTGTTGCTGCGACCTATGTTTAAACTACCTTTAAACGTTATGGGTCTGTCCTTGGTTCGATTCTCTGTCTCGAGGTTTTTCGGGAAGCAAAGGGGTCGTATACTGTCGGGTCTACGTTCACAAGATCCTCATCAGTCATTTTAGGCATTAATACGTCGTAATGTCTCGCTCTGTCTTTCCTGTCTTGTGTTATACGATCCTCCCATTGTCTGTGTGTAAGATTGGTATAATGGCACGTATCCCTTTGATTGATGTTGTTATCTTGTTGGCGAACTGTAAACATACCATTCTCTGACTGTTCACTGTCTGATGAGTCTTGGTCATCAACAGATCCGTCGGCCATTGCTCTAGTGTTGTGTGTATGAGCACGCGTCCTTCCCAACGTTGTTTGTGTGTTATTTAATCGGTCTCCTAACTCTGACTCACTGTCCACATCCAGTTCTACACTGTTAAGCCGAGTTTGAAGTGTAGTAGTTTCATAGAAGCGTTGAGTGACTAATATATAGCTAGAGTCCTAACGGCCTATGCTGAGTGTCTGCGGAAAAATTTTCCTCCGCTCATGTAGTACATTGCCGACATGCTAGGCAGCGTGCCCGACAGCTCAGCTTCTCTAAACTGTCCATGGAAATAAAGTTATTTTGCAGCTGCATGGTATTGTTCTAGGAAGGCCATGCTTTTTATAGGAAGTGTATTAAAAGGAAATATACTAGGAAGCTTCGCAAACGCTTTTCAGGCGCGTTGTGTTGGATGAGCGTAATTTTTTTAACGAAAAAAAGCGTAAAATTGCGATTTTCATGAGAAATTATTTTTGATTGCGCTCAATTTCACACCAATATATTAATTTATATAATAAAGGTTTCTGTATAAAAATCATTACAATCGGATAAAGCATGTAGGTGTTATAAGTCTAAGAAATGTAAAAAAAAAAAAAAAAAAAAACGTAAAATTTCGATTTTCTTAAGAAATAATATTTTTTGAATGCCCTCAAATTTCACACGAATATATTAATTCATGAAATTAAGGTTCTGTGAACAAATCATTACAATTGGATGAAGCATGTAGGTGTTATAAGTCGAAGAAAGTTTAAAAAAAAAAACACGTAAAATTGCAATTTTCATGAGAAATAATTTTTTTATTGCGCCGAATTCCCCCACGAATATATAAATTCATGGAATAAAGGTTATGTGAAAAAATCATTACATTCGGATAAAGCAGTTGGTGTTATAAGCGAAGAATTTTTTTAAAAATCGAAAAAAATCGAAAAATTACGATTTACATGAGAAATAATATTTTCGATTGCGCTCAAAAACGTGGCAGTTCTTGGTTCAGAGATTTCGAAGCCTCAATAAAATTTTATCGCAATTGGAGTATCGGTTTAGCCGAATAGTGCTATCAGACACACAATAATACAAACAGAAAGAAAGAAAGAAAGAAAGAAAAAAAACATTCCGGATGTTTTTTTTCCAGTGTAGTGAAATGGAATTTTTCGCTTCGCTCGCTACGCTCATTCAAGAAATAACGTAACGATATAATAAAGTAATAATTTAATTTGGCAAGGTGCCAGAGCTGTCAAATTATAAACGTGAAATCATTAGAATATGAGGAGACCAATATTATGTAAATCTTGGCCAGCAGCAACATTGTAATTTTCATTGTTTGTATCTTCTTACTCATTGTGAAAATATTATTGTAGACAATTGTAAAAAAATTCTTGATCTTCAGGACGGATTTGTTTTGCATAACAAGCAAGTTAACTGTGAGCAGGTCCAGGAATCGGCCGTTGGCATGAATTCTATGCATTTCATCATGTTTCACAGACAAGAGGTAACACATAATTGCCAATGTCTCTTCTCCCCGTCCGTTTCAAAAAAATCTTATTTGTATCAACGAATACGATTTATTACGTTACCGGCTTCTAGTTTGTGTACACATAACCCACTAGACCCCCCCCCCCCCCAACCCATATTTGGGACAGTTCATTTTTTAATGAACTTTCTAAACGTTCAGTTCACAGCTCAAATAAAAAACTTTTCAAAGTTGAAGTTATTTTAAACCTAAAATTTTTAAAAGTTCCCGTTCGTCTAAAATTTTTAGATAAATATGAGACGTCAGCAATATCCCAATCAAAAATCAATCAAATTATGAATTAAGTCTTTTACATATTTCCATTATTTTGTTAAAAGTAGTATGCATAATAGAATAAATTTCGGTACCAGTAGTTTCTCAGTTCGTAGTAATTGCATAATTCGTAATTTATTAATTTGGTCCAAAGATTTGGCTGTGAATGTGAGGCTTGAAACTGTGCCGTAGGACAAAAGAATTTCCTATACCTTCTTACAATGGTCCTGGAATTCCTCAGAATCAGAGACGCGCGCGGGCTCGGCTTTTACTCCGACGTTGCCAAATGCTAAGTATAATTAATTGTAATGCAACCGCGCATTATAGTGATCTGATCCGCTTGACCCAAAAGAAGCTACTCTTTGTCTTCCGAGGACTTTCTTATATTATCACGGCTTGCCGCAGGCGGTCGATAGCGAGGGTTGGGAGTTTTCATGATTGTGGGACTACTGAGGGGCTATGCTCTGATGGGGGGGTGGGGGGGGGGGGCATGTATTTCCGCAAAAAAATGAGCGCATGGAAATTAAACGTGTGAAAGATGCCAAAATAGCAGTTAAAAAACATTTCTCAGAACCATGTTTACATATTATATTCGCAATCTGCTTTAGATCACAGTGGTCTCTTCGTAAATAATCATTGATTAATGATAGCTTATGTATCAATGTCGTAAAATGTATCGTACAAAAGATATCCTTCCTAAAAATCAAATACAATATTTTCATTGCAATGATCAATCTAACTCAAACACAAAGCTCTCGTTGCTAGACGGTCCCGAAGAGAATCTTATCACATAGGCGGTTTAAATACGGACTGCTGCGGACCTTGTTTTGGGTGATTGAGAGGAAAAGTCCCTCTTCCCCCCTATGGGCTTTGAAGGATTGGGCGAGGGGGAAATTATATTTTATGAAACACATTGCAACAGGGGATACGCGCCCTCACAAAATGCAATTACCATCATTGGCATGAGTATTATGAGATTTTTTCTTCCACAGACAACACTCTAGTTTTTCTGACTGTATATTTTTTCTCAGTGTTGTGTATCGTTGTGGGGTGTTACTCTTTTGGTGGTGGACAGTGTGGGGTACACTGGAAAGGGGGGGGGGGGGTACCCATCACCAAACCATCTTCCTACGCGACTGTCTGCACACATAATCACCGGGAATAATTCCATTGAATATTTTAACAGTGTTCATTAAATTAAAAACATCGTATTATTGAGGTATTTAGGAGTTATGGTTATATATTATTTAAATTAATTTTTTCGCGATCTTTTGTTCAAAAAAATATTTTGATTGAGCCAGACCTCTTTGTCATTTGTTTATGCCTGATTATAAAAAAGCGTTATGCTCGGGAAATAGGTCAGGCTCATTCTAAAACATATCGTTACAGTGAAATATATAAATAATTTTGCGAAATTTTATTGCAAATCGTATTTTTTCTCTGGGTTAGTATTCTTTCTGTACACGAAAAATACTACTTCTGTTGACAGCATAATATAGATTGCCAGCAAAGTCCAATCCGGTCCAATCCCCAAAAATAAAAAAATCGTTAGATTTGAATAAAATCGATGCACAGACGTAGAGATTTTTTTTGTAAATTTATTGACCGTGGCTTAATACTTGTCCCAGTACCTGAGCAAGACCCTTATTTTAATTACTTCCGCTCCGGCTTGCGAGTGTTCCGAGAATTTACCTTACTCTTGTCTGTGAAACCTGAAAGAAATGCAAAAGATTTCATGCCAACGCAAATTCCTGGACCTTTAAAAATGTGACGTTGTTATGTGAAAAAAAAATCCATTCTCAAGAAGATCAATAAAATTGTTTATAAAAATATTGTCACAATGAGAAAGTAATACAACACAGTAAATTGCAATGTTAAGGGTTTTTGGCCCATTAACCACCGAGTAGGATATTGTCATAATTATCCTTATTTCGTAAACAATCTGTCAATATCCATATCTTATTAATTGTGTATAAATCTCCTCATATTCTTTTCTGATGATTAGGCAGTGATAATTTGGACGGCCCCTGTTGCTCTTGCTAAAAATTAGATATTAATTTACTATACGCTACCCCTTTATGTCCCTACCTTATAAAATACTTCTTTATCTTCTTTATTTATTTATTCCTTCACTCAAGTACAGCATTGCTGCCATTTTACATTTAGGTACAAAGATAATAAATTTAAAATCATATCATAAAAAACAAAAAGTAATAAAAACAGTGGAACATTTCAGTAAAATACAAATGTAGGGTATTTTTTCTTGTAATTAATAGATAATAATCATGAACTTTGCATGAATGAAATTTTGTGAACAAGTGGCACCAACATGTGTGCAAAAAGTGAAGGCCTTTCCGAACCCGCTGGTGAAGACAAAACAACATGAATAATATGATTCCTAGATTGTGTGACGATGGTTTAATGCTTGCGAAAATCCCCTCCTCCCACAATTTGAAGACTAAATATGAGCTCGTGCAAACCAGGTTTTGACCGCGAATGCAGAAGGGTATTTACTCTGGAATGCGCCACCAAGGGGTTTTTTGAAAATTTCCCAAGGGTGAAAAGACAATTTTTAATTTGATGTATTTATTATGATCTATGCCAATTTGCATCCCTTTAAAAACTTAACCTGTCAATTTGATTTTTGAACATAATTTTAAAAAAAAATATTTTAAAAAGTTACAAAAAAAAATAGTTTTTTGTGATTTTTTTGGGGCTCTTACTACGATGGCGGGTATTTTTTCTTGAATCGACGACTTTTGCAGAGTCGCTCGGGGTAAATTTCTACCCCCCAGAGGGGGTAAAAAAATTGAAAAATCACAATGCTAATACTCGCCCCAGGGTGCGGGCGATCTTTAAAATTGAATACAAT
The DNA here is from genome assembly GCA_024449915.1 of Sweltsa coloradensis. NCBI lineage: Eukaryota > Metazoa > Arthropoda > Insecta > Plecoptera > Chloroperlidae > Sweltsa > Sweltsa coloradensis. Next base: position 31,186 of record JAMZAV010002308.1, on the reverse strand, counting down.
AGCTTTATTTTTAGAAAAATTTCCAAAGATTTCGAAATATAGATAAAAACTTGTCTTTTTTTTCCCCGATAACAGGTTTAAGCTGAGTATGATGGTTTGAAGAGTTTGATTTTGTCGGCGAAGCATGATATTAATTTAACGTTTGGTTTCCCGGGGTTGTGATCAGAAAACAAAACTTTTCCAAACCGTAAAGTGAACCAATAATGAACGTTCCCGGGTAGGGCGAGTGAGGACAGTTCTAAAATTTTAGAAATTGGGGCCTGTTTTTTCATATTGGGGGATCTACTGATTCAATTTTTAAATTGTGCAGTAATAAAGGAAAAAAGTAGTTGTTTCATTGCACGTTTCTTTTTTAAAACGGCAGCGAACCGAAATTTAAAAAAAATTATTCCATGAAATTGCAATTTTACGTTTTTTTTTTTGTTTTTTAAAACTTTCTTCGACTTAAACACCTACATGCTTTACCCAAATTGAATGATTTTTTCACGAACCTTAATTTCATGAATTAATATTTTCGTGTGAACTTTGAGCGCATTAAAAAATTTTTTTTATAAAATCGCAATTTTACGTTTTTTATTTTTTTATTTTACATTTCTTTGATTTATAAACCTACTGCTTTATCCGATGTAACATTTTTATACAGAACCTTTTTTTTAAAAATTAAATTTTGGGTGGAAATTTGAGCGCAACAAAAATAATTTCAATAAAAATCGCAATTTTACGCTTTTTTCGTTAAAAAAATTACGTCACCCAACAACGCGCCTAAAAAAAGCTTTTGCGAAGCTCCTGTTATTTCCTTTTTTACGCTTCCTTAAAAAGCGGGCCTTTCCTAGAACATACCATGCGCTGCAAAAAAATTTTATTACTATGACTTTTTAGAGAATTTAAATTTTTAGAATTTTAAAATAAAAATACATAATATTTTATGTTAAAATGTTAAAACAAACAATATAGAATTTTCATTTGTATTTTACACCGAAAACAAGTTTTATTTGTATGTATAAAATATTACCCGCGAAAACCTAAAAAACAAATGTTTTGATAAAGTATCTTTTTAAAAAATTTTTCCGCGCGTTCTAATTTAATTGAATCCTTTTCTCCACTGGGGGCCTAGAAGTTACTCCGATTGCTGCTAGGACTGTACTTCCTCGAGCTGTGGGGCACACTCCCTAGCATTTGGCAAGTACTACATGACGGGGGCAAATTTTTCCGTAGACACTCAGCATAGGCCGTTACGACTCTGCTATATATTAGAAATCAACGATAAAAGGTTTAAGCCTTTAGTGAACTGTTTGCTTTTTCATAGTTGGCCTTTTAAATGAAAGCTGGACGTTTCTTTTAAGATCTAGTAACCTGTAGGTCCACCCACATCGCCCCACTTGCGTTTTTCAGACGCTTTTATGACTGGAGTGTATGAAATACTAAGTCCCCTTTTTTTAAAAAATCAATTTTGAAAACTTTTCTATTGTACTGTTGTTCATTACATCCGCGCTGTTTCTGTTTTTGTAAAACGTGGTACCACTGTTTGGGTTCATCTGTACTCCTGGATAGTTTCATCCTGATTATTTTTCATGATTAGAGGTTTCCAATTCCTGTAAGGAAGAGCTTTCTCTACCGAAGAGCAATAGTGAGGATATAGCCTGTACTAAAGATATTGACTTCTCTTGCCATAAATATTAACGGAAAAAAGGTACCCCTTTTAGTTGGTCCTTTCAATATTATACATTTTTCTATGAATTGGCGATGAGCAACTGATGAAACCCATTAGATATTTTTAAATGGGCTGTAGTATTAGATTTTTTTATTTTTAACATTTTCATTACTTCCTAAAAACACGCCTGATATGAAGTTAAACCCTTTCCGAAATAACTACTTCCGGGGGCCCAAAACAGAAAACAATAGGTCAACAAACTCCGGGCTGGTATTTGCAGTATATCTGCAAGGGGCCCAAAAACACGGGGTATCTAGTAAATCTATCATAAATGTTAATATGTGTCGAAACCTTTATCTGATAACGGAAGACCTGTACTACACCCACATGAAAGGGTAGTCCATTTTGGAACGGGTGGATCCTTTTGAAGGGGCCGCGGTTAGGCCGGGTTGACCTTTGCGCGTTTGACATAAAAAGCACTTTGAATATTCCCTATATCGTAACTTCCTGTCCAATAAAATTTTCACTGTTAATTTGGGGCAATTCGGTTATCCACTGTGCCCGGGCGACCTAAAATTTGTAAAAAGCAAACATATTGGGGTTTTTCATGTCATCAGGTTTTTACTACCTATGCTGTACGAGTCCACATCCTGTGATCGTACGCAAGTCCGCTGAAAGGCAAAATCATATGGCTACTGTTATCTTCTATCATTTTTGCAAAAAGGGGTTTTTAAATTTTGGATCCCCCTTTTGAGCTTGCATGTGGGGTTTACCCAGTGGGTTTCATATTGCCGCATGTCCGGCTTTTCCCACTTCTTAGTGCGCCCTTGATAGTGTTTATGTCCATTCTGGACAGAGCGTCAACAGGGGGAATTGTGACCCGGACATTTCAATTCGAAGTGTATTCCCCAAATGATCGCCCAACGTACATGACGAGACGTTGTTCATTACTGAAAAAATTTTGGGCCCAAAAGGGCTATGGTCGGTTTTTATCAAAAACTTGACCCCCCACAGAAAAATTTTAAAAGTGTAGTACCAAAAATTTGCTCCCAAATTCACTTTCCCCATGCACTTACCTGGTTTCGCTGCTGTTGAACTCTTCTATAATATTACTGTCGATAACCCCATCCCTTAACTGAGAAAACACTGCTCCACAAAAATTTTGGGATGCATTTTGGGGTTTTTAAAAAAACGTTTTCTGAATTGGGGAGTTTAGTATTGTTCTAAACAAAAATTTTCCCTTTTGAGATCTAAAAAATGCTCATTTTGTTTTTTTCCCCCAGGAAAAAGGTAATTTTTCCCCGCTGGCTGAGTTAGTGGGTAATGAATCCCTGAAATTTTTTTACCAGGCGTCGATAAAATGAAAAAAAAACCGATGTAACGCTTCACCCTTTTAACTGTAGTAGGACGGGGCCCTGCTGTATTGTTTCTCCCTTATGGGGTGTCGGGCGAAACCTGCGCGCCACAAAAAATCCGAGATTTCCTTTCATTTTGAAAAAAATTTGCATTTGCTAATTTTGACTGCAAATTTCCACTGTGTATTCTCGTAGTACTTGATCTAAGCGAATCAGTCTCCCCCAAAATTTTTTACTGAAAAATCAAATCATCAGTACAGATTATAAATGCTTCATGTCAGCAAACACAGAGTTTGTGCGTTGGAAGGGGTGGATGGGCGGGGAAATTAAAACCCCATGGGGAGTCGCTTAAAGGAAAAAATCCGTTATGCGTAAAATACTGTCTTATCTATCACAATCAGCTACTTTAGGGATAGAACGCTTGCCGTACACTAAATGGTCAAAAATTGGGCCCCCAACCTGTCAGTTTATCGTTATATTGGAATGGGGAACGCATCAGAGCTGGTTACTGCTTTAAAGTCGTTCAAAACTACCCACTAATCTGAATCAAGCTATCATTAGGTGAGAGCCCTTTTTGGGGACAAGGAAAGCGGGAGAGCCCAGGGGACTTTGAGGACAAACACCCCTTCATCTACAAGTTCTTGTATTTTCCATCCAAAATATGTCTGAGACATGTGGGTCCTATAGGGCCTCTGCCTTATAGGCGGAGAGTCACCAGTATGACCTGTGTTCGACTCCCGTGGCCCATACCAAATTTTTGATCACCTTTTTTAAAAAAAATAGGGCATTTTTTAAAGAATTGGTCTAACAGAACCCTGCACTTCTCAGACAGAGATTTAAAATCAAAAGTTTCTCGAATCGCTCCTTATTGCGTTTTTGGGGTGCGAAATGGTCGTGCCCATGATTTTTTCTTATATTGCAAACCCGGACTTTTGGGGTAGTGTCCGCCGTGCGCCTGCGCGGCTGCCCAGTGTGTCCCCCGGGGGTGGGATGGCCCTTGAGCTCATGTAAAAAACTCTGATCGCGCTCACGCGACTGTTACGGGATCATTTTCAATGATTATTTATTTCAATCCCACCACCGGTGGACCCCATCTCGCAGCATGATAATAAAGACAAGCTTCTCACTCTATCCATGATTCTTCAATTACATTTCGTGATTTTGTATTTGCCGCGTTTTTCCCTTTGTCCGCATTTTTTTGCCAGCACTGCAATGCGTGCGTCCGATGTATCGCCACTTTCTGCATTTCGGGTTACATTCACATCTCCGACAATTATTTTTAACATTCACATTTACTTTCGCGGGCGATTTTTAATTTGTTTTAATTCGCATTTTGCTGAAAATTTAATATTCGTATCTCATTCACACTTTGTTGACAATTATTATTTTTTTTTTACATCCCATTTCTTGACAATATTATTTCTTTTTACACCCACTTTGCGCCGATTTTTTAATTATTTGTATTACTTTATTTCCCTCGCGAACATTGGCTCGTACACAATCGTATCAACCTTTCATAATTTAAAAACCTTTTTTTGCCATAAAAGCATCAAAATTTCCTTTGCTTGTACATTTAGTCCATTTGTAGTTCATGTTATCTGCATTGAACTGGGGGCTTCGGTCCCGCGATAATGACGTGACGCCCTGGTTTTTTGGGGAAAGCTGCCGACATGCCCAGTGGCGGATCGTCTTTCTGTATTTTTTGATTTTCTTTACTTTAGTTTTAAAAACACATTGTTGCCTACCCGAAGCTTAAGTTTTTTATTTCCCTTTTTGTTTTTAAAAAGTGCTGTTACCTGTTTCAAGTTAGGGGGCACTATTTTGCTTAATCTGAAGTGTTAACCCCACAAGATGTGGGTTTCGCGTTCCCTTTGGGCCCAACCTCATTGTATATCTAACTCTTTTCCTCATTTTACTAAAATCAAATCGCACTCGTTTATTGTTAACACTTGTCGATGTAATGGAAGGAGACTGTCTACTCGTTATACGGCCCTGTTCTATGTTGACAGCATAGTCTTTATTACTAACCAGTACCTGTTCGAATCCCGACTGATCCCTATTTGCATTTAAACCCACGAAGCCACACATACTGCCTGCAGTATTTGTTGCTACGTGTGCTATTCGAGCGTTTGGAATCTGACGTCCTCTACCTTGTGTGGCTGTCTGCTTATCTATCCTACTATCAACTAATAACAATGATCCGTTGCTCTCTTCCTGTACTGACGACTGACTAGGTATCTATAGCTACTTCACTGAAAATTTTAAACAAGGGAAAAGTTAAAAGAAAGCAAGTTCTCATACGCCCCTGTTGAAATTTCATGCAGTTCATTGCTCTAATTTTTTTTTGTAACTTTTAACCTCCCGCGCGCTGCTAAAAAATTTTTGGCTAACATAGAGTTTTTTCATTTAACCCTAACGCTTCCGTGATGTAACTGTACATATCAGCATTTTGCCTGACCACGACTAATTCTGTCTGCAAAAAGCATTGGCTTTGTTAGTTGCGCATTTTTAGTGTCTGCATCTAATATGGACGAATATAGTTTTTTTATTATCAAAAACAATTTAGCTTTTGTATCTAAAAGATTATTTTCTTCGATAGCCTGTAGTAATTTTTGATTAATACTTTCTTTGTCCGAGGGCCCTTGTTGAGCTTGTTTACCTAGCTCGCGAGTACTCTGGTTTTCACTAAAACGTACGACCCGTGACACATTGTGCCCTTGTATTGTTATTAATATTTTTGAGTTCACGGAGCGCTGAAACAGTTTTATTAGAGATTACCGTAGATGAAAAAAGTTTCGCTTTCTTGAAGTTAGCTTGCAAAACCTCGAAATTTTAATTTCTAATTCCGATTTCACCATGCTCACTCGTATCACTATTAATAATATAAATGCCTTATATGCCTGAGGGACCTGAATCGTTCGACTCCCTCTTCTATACTACAGGTGAGACCTCGCGCCGAAAATTTAGCTGACGTAATATTGCAAATCGGGGCCTAGGGGTCTAATTTCCGATTGAAAAAACTAAACTTGTTCACTGAGGAACACCCCAGACCGTGCAATAGCTTGACCCTCACCGGTCACTTGATTTATTTTTTAATTGAAAAAAAATTGATGGATTTGATCCTTTTACCGCTGATTTCGACTATATATTAAATCAAAATTTAAAAAAAAAGAAGGGATCGAACCTAAATTCCGTTCCCAAAGTAACCCCATCTCTGTTTGAACACTGCAAAATTTGTAAGCGAATCTTTATCCCTAAACGAAGGGGCAAGGGTTTCTTTCCAGTGATAGGAAGGGGGTCCCGTTTCCTCGAAAAATATGCGCATTGGTTCTTATCGGAATATAGCCTGTTGAATAATTGCATCACTAATCAAAGATTGATCCGCGCCGCTATCTAATAAAAAAATTTCTGTAATATTTTGTGCCCGCGGAATAATAATCTCTGCCCGAACAATGGTTTTAGCTGTTCCTGAACATATTGAATAATCGATGTCGAAATATTTTTATGCATTTGAAACCATTCCTGCGGAAAAAGTTAAAGGAATTGGCCCTGCAGTTTTTTCCCGATTCCTACATTAAATTTCCCGTCATATCCTTTATGTACTGATTACCCAGCCCACCATCCTGTCTAGAATAGCGCTGACCTGTGGTCGTGCTCTGAATCGTGTGTTCTATCTCGCTGTGGGTAGGGGTGTATGACTGGTTGGCGGTACTGTGTTAGTGCGGGAAGGTTCCCCACTTTGTTGCTGCAAGGGTGGGTTTAATTTTCCCGCAATACTTCTAGTAACCTACTTTTTTTGCAAAATTGGCAAACGGGGTATTGCTCCCCACCTAAAAAAGCCCGATACAGGTATTATCCCTTACATACCTGATTGTGAAAGAGCTAGTCGACCCTGACTCTGTGTACCCTTTGAGTGGTTCGCTAGGGGGTTGGACATCCCCAACAAAAAAGCCCTCTCCCCCCCAAAGGAAACATTCTATAGGTTTTGTTTGGAAACTATACTCTGTTCATTTTCAACTTGTGCTGTTAATGCTAATCTCGTGGGCCCGGGGATTTGCGTCCCTGTGCTAACTTCGGAGGGGCTGCTAAGTCCCCCCCTAAAAATGCCGATGCCTGCGAAGCCTGTTCGTTATTTCGTTAACTGCCTAATGCCCCTGACTCCCGGTATTTTCATAGTCGCCTTATAGCTTCCCGAAGCAACGCCCGTTCAAGGGCCCGTTTGTATGTGTGGGTTTTTTTCAAATCAAAACGGCGAACATTACCCTTCCCCCCTGGTAAAATGCGAAAGCATAGTTCCCAAGAGTTTTTCGCGTATTTCTGTTTTACAACATTATCGACTAGCTTAAGGTTTTGTTGCCGGCGATTTGGGGCCGAGTCGCGAAATTTTCGAATAGTTTCGCCTGGGTTTCTGTACCAATGATCGAATTTGATTTTAAATTTAGTGGGTGATTCGATTACTTTAAACCCCAAACAAATTCTATGTTAAATTCCGGGTATGACGCCTGTGCTAATACGCGTTGTTTACCAGAATCACGCGCATCATGTGAAGTTTTAAACTGCAAAATTTCCACTTTCTGCAAACCGACCAGCCATCATAAGGGGTACTTCATCAATTCTACTAAGTAAGCTTGTAGCTAAAACCGCCGGATTTTCCAGAGAATTCGGGCATAAACTTTAAATACTCAAATTGCCGACCCGAAGCAGCTTGGCCACCCCTGACTCCTTTTTCTCGGGGGCCAGGACCGTGAACTCGCCCCCATCACAGATTGGGATCTGAACCTCGTCCATGTTCAAAATTTTTAGACCTCGTTCGTCACCATCCACTACTGCACTCCATTTCCAAATCCCACCCCTGTACCTGACCCCCGCCTGTAAATTTTACCTAATTTCTACATTTTTTTTTCCCTTCTTTATATCGCATTTTCAGTAAGCTTTTATTTTTATCGCCCGCCACTTAAACTTTTTTTTACTTTTATCAAATAGTTTCCATAAAGAATTCATACTTTTTTCCCTGATAAAACGTCCTAGCTATGAGTACTTTATTTCGTAATTTTTTAAACCCAAAACCATTTGGTAATCCTAATTCACACACTTCCTAGTATAACATAACTTACCACAAGCTTTTTTAAATCTGAAGTTTGTTTCATCCTGCTAATAAAAAATACACTTTAATGTGAGAGGGAAAAAAAATCATCCCAAAACCCCTGCCGCCAGTGTTTTGTACTGCAAAGCTGCACATAAAAGGGATGCTGCCCCACCCACTATTTTGGGGAATTTCCTGGTACGTACTCGAGCGTCCAAGGGCGTGGTCTTGGGGCTTAATGCGAAGCTGCCATTAAGGGGTGAGGGTGAAATTACTTTAACTTAAAAAAACTTTATTTATTAATATACAATAAAAATAATTTCACACATGTTTTTGTTTCACTCTATGACTACCTTTTCCCACTTTTAGCCTTGTCTGGCTTAACCCCGATTTTATAGATAACAGGTCTTACTCGAGTACAGGTTGAAAGGGAGGGAAATTTGTAGATCACGATTATAAAATTTTTAAAGATATACACTATTTTATCCAACATTCTTGGGTTTAAAATGACTTGAATCTACGTTCTACGTCCTTAAATGTTAAATACATACTTCACATCAAGATCTCCCTAGCCAACGCTATGGGAAAACCTAGCACAGTAGTACGTTACCTAGATACAAAGTCTCTCTCTCTCCAGCCAACTGAGATAAGGACTTGACATATTTTTGATACTTTATGTTTCATTTTGTTTTTTAAAAGTTTTGCATCCTGATTAGTATATCCTATCATCGTCAAAATCTCCATACGCCAATGCATGGTAAAACCCCACACAGTAGTACAGATTACCTAGACGACAAAATCCTCTCCCCTCTTCTAGCCAAACTAGAGATTGAGCTGACTGGACATACTAGTTATTTATTAAGTGAAGTTATATTGATTGATTTTACTTGTTCATAAAGTTCATTATATTAAGACTGCAATGCAACTAATGAGAAATGATTCTATACAATGCTAAATTTGTTCATACCTAGTAAGAGAGCAAGGCAACCTATGCTAGGCCAGACCCAAGTTGTTCTGCCTGTTGAAAAGTGTCCTAGCCAGAAGGAAGCCTCTGTCCTGTCCCCCCACTCCTAGTATTTCTGCGTAACATTTCCACTCAGTCACTCAGTTGGAAGCACTAACTATCCCGTGACGATGACTATAATGCTCGTGACTAGCCATGGTACCAAAGTCTTGTTTAACACGTGCATACATTGTGAAAAGCACGTGATATTACATAAAAGTTAGAAGCTATTAATATTATAGCATATTCGACACACAACAATTGGACGATAATAGAACACCTTTAAGCAGGACTAATAATAATATGTATTTCCCTATAAATAATCCGACAATGTTCCCAGGATGACCAAATTGGCAAATTCATATCATTTAATTAGAAATTTGTTGGAGAATCCAAATATTAAGTCAGATTTATTACACATGTTGTCAAATGTATGTAAAATGTATGAAAACCAAGTGCGTGTACTTCTCGTATGCCCAAAAGAAGATGGCGTCGTAAAACAAACTAAGGAGAGGTTTACCCAAGAATTTTTATCCTTAAGGTATACCCTAACAGGATCAGAAGAGAAAATCTATATAGGTCGAAATTCATACGAGACTTATGGCCCGGGACTGCGCTAGTGATAGAGCATCGAGCAATCATCTGACACTGCTCACCGCACAATTGTATTGCTTGTCATGTAGCGTTCGGCCATTGTTGTCTACGAAGACAGTCTAGAATATGAAATGGATGTGTTTTTTCATGCTCTACAACTTTTATTTGAAACAAATTTTCATCGGATCGTTAGTTTCTACTTTATTTTAATAAATATGTAAAAACAATTTAGATAATTTTTTAAAAAGAGAGTAATAATTTGAATCAAGTCAATCAAGTCGCCAGTAAATCAAAAACAGGGCGCGCCAAACGAATAATGATCAATAACCGATTCTTATCAAACAATTTAAAAGAATTTTGAGCTATTTCGGTCCAATACTTCACTCAATATCGCTAATTTTCCATTCTTCGACAAAACAAAAAAATCTGAAAATTGATTTTCAAAATGGCGGATAACCCGCAACCGGAATTTTTGGGATTCTGTTGGGGATGTTCAGGAGACCTACCTGAACAAATTCCAAATGGTCCCTGCTTGTTTTTTTGAATGCGTGGGTTAAGGCCTAAAATGAGCTAATTGCACTGTACTATATGTCGCGTTGATGGATGCTCACCGCTCTCTTTTAGTTTATCGAGAACGATTCTCTAATGTTTATCTTGAGTTTTGAGACTCTGAAATGCAGGGTTTATGATAGAGAGAGATAATGTCTCACTCTTACCCAACCAACCCAATGTGACAGAAAGCGAGTGGACCCTATGTGTGAGTGAGTGTGTCACACGCGTTTTCTCGCTTACGTCCAGTGTGTGCTGTTCACTTTTGCCGACAAAGACCAGACATTGCATGCGATTGTGTGTGTGTGGGGGGGGGCGATGTGTTAGTGAAAAGTAAATCAAGGTCAAAGCAAAACATTTTAGTTTCAGAAGTGTAAGTATTATTTTGTGTTGAAGTTCAACCCGTTCGGCCAAAATCGCTGGCCAATTGATGACGGATTGTCGATATGCTTACTATCATCCCTTTTTACCGATATTTTCTCACAGAAATTCTTTTGGTACTCAAACAGATGAATGTGTGGCCATGTAAAACAGACCACCCCACTCAAGACACCAAAATTTGAGCCCAAGCATTCATTAAAAATCAAATTAGATATCAAGTAAATGTATACTTTTTTTGACTGATACACATGTAACAAATCAATCCTAAGTGATCATTTTACCTCCCCTTCCCCAAATCAGCTAGAGATTCAGTGGCCCTTGCACTAAAAATGTATAATACGGTTTATAATATCGAACTATTGTGTATTATCACCTGAATAAATAATGGGATTGCTCAGTTTTAAGTTGCAACAGATTGTTTTATTTATTTGGAGAAAGGGCGCGTCAACCGTTAGGGCATAACTCATAACACATGATTTTGAAACTTTGTTTTGTTTTTGTAGTAGGTAGTATAGTAGTAGTGTTTTTCAGTGGCGTATCCAAGGGGGCGAGGGGGGGTTATGGGGTTGAAGCCCCCCCCATGCCCCCCAAAAAAACAAAAACGAGTGTGATCGATTGAAGAAAAATATTAGGAGGGAGCAACCTAACTATGATATTAACATAGGTAATTACAATTACTTACATAGTCAGACTTCGCACAATAAGAAATTTTATTATTCGCATAGCACTTGAGGTATGTACTGACTCTACAACGTGTTTAGAGGCGTTGAAAATGCCAAATACGAGAAAAAATTCGAAAAGGCCTCCGGCGGCTGGGGCTTCGCACCAGATCCCGTCCCTGTTTGGCATATTGACAACCCCCCCCCCCCCCCCCATTGGACATTCCTGGATACACCACTAGTGTTTTTTATTCATTAGCACTAGTTGCAATTTTCATAGTCAATACAAAATATGGTAGGCCTACATCAAGATACTATGGATGAAATGCAAGCTGACAAAATATTAATCTAACAAGCTACAATAATTAATGTTCCAATACCCAACCACGCACACAAGTCACGACATTTTAAATACTTGTGAAATTTGCGTATTTAATTTTAAAACGTGTGATATTTTTTTTAGTATTCGAAAGCAAATGTTTTTTTTCCAAAATTTTCCTTAGTAGGTATCATGTTTTTATAAAGTTTAAATAAGTAAATTTTATTGTTAATAGATTTTTCCTAATTTTATGCAGATATGACAATTGTGGACTAAGTTAGTTCCAGCTGAACTGCGGGAAGACAGCATTACGCAGATATAATATATTATTATTATAATTATAAACACCTGTGTAACCGATTTGTTTCCATATTTTTACATGTCTGTCTGTTTGTTCCAGATCGGTATATATCTCTTTATTGTACTACTTTCTTTACTGCACGCTAATGATTCTCGTTTTATAGTCAGAAGATTTCATCGTAGTAACTAGTAACCGTTTAAAAACTTTGCTTCGGAAATTATATGAACCTTTTCCGCCATCAGGTAACTCAGGTCATTCAACACCCAAATATATAATTATCAAAAACATGTCAAAGCAAAGATAATAGCTAAGATAGAGCAAGTTTGAAAGACAAATTATCATTTGAAGTTGATAAAGTAATCTTAATAAATTTTCTAATGACGATGACGTGGCAAATCTACAGAATGTGTCGTCGATCCGCTATTTATGTCATCCGTATGTTAGTGAGGTACTTACATGGCACAATAAACAATAATCACAAATAACAGTGATGCGTGATTGGATAACACGTAAAAAAAGTAAAGACTTGTCACGCATACGTTGTCGGAGCCCAGCTTTACACACGATGCATGGCCTTGAGAATAATATCTTACTTTTGCAAGAGCAATGCTTGCTGCTGGGTGGGTGTCATGTTCTCTATTTAAACTCCCGCTCTGGTAGCCCAGAGCTTAGCTTGTATGAACTGCGTCCACATTTAGGTGGCGGTGTACACGTCTGCTACGGGGCACTTCCTGTAGCGACTTCCTGTGTGCTAACCTCAAAAGGAAACGTTTGGTAACCATGTGGGTTTTCTAATAAACATATTTACTATTTAGCAGTAGCATGAGCTAATTCTTCTTCTTCTGTGATAACCCGGACACCACAAATGGCGACGAGGATGTTTTTTCGAGCCTGCTACTGAAATCTACTGAAAAATATGGAGGTAGGACTGTTTTATGTTCAGGGTTGTAGGCCCCACAAGGGTCTATGCCCAGGCCTAGGGTAGGCCTAAGCGTCTGCTCTACGACGCTAAAAACTGCTACCTGGGCCTAGCCTAAGCTCTGCTCTACGCCCTTAAAAATTCTATCTGGGCCTAGCCTAAGCGTCTGCTCTACACGTTAAAAAGTCTGCTTAAGTCTGTAGGGCCTAGCCTGGCTCTGCCCTGCCCTGTATCGAAGGCTTACTCCCTAGGCCAGCTTTCTCTTCAAATTTTGCTAGGCCTAGACCTCGCCCAGTCTAAGGCAGCCCGACCAAGCAAGGCCCTTTCTGGGTTTCAAATTTGGGTCTGTACCACAGTTGGTTTTGGAAACCGGGAAAAGTGGGAGATATTTTTTTGAACAAATTGTTTTTTTTTTTTCGAGGAAATGCATCTGGAATAAGCGGAAGGCATTTATTCTGTAACACTGGTCTCTCGTTTATGGGCAATTAGGAAGCTTTTGTAACCCTAAGTCCTAGCAGAGATCACCTACGACGAGGCTGTGGGTTACTAAATACGCATTTCAACCCAAAGCAAAATGTGTGGTTGTGTCAAAAGGTGTTTTCGAAACGCGCAACCAGTTGCCGAACGAACCATTCAAAGATTATGTAAGCAAACCTGCGCTTGCTGGCGCAGAGCTGCAACTCTCCGGACATTGAGGAAGAACTCCTCCAGCGGATCATTCTAGGGATGAAAAATACTGGGCTGCAGAGAAAATCTTTTCGGATACTACGGGTTCAGTTCACCTTCGCTACTGTTTATGCCCAGGCCATCGCATCGGAGGCGGCCGAAAGGGGATGTCCCCAGCTCTGCAGCAATCTACGCAGTCGGCATCTTCGCATTCGGTTCTCAAGTCGTCTGCACGCTACATCGGCAGCGGTCGTACGGAGTCTACTATACACCTCAGGTACGTGGTGCATGTCATGCATGCGGCCGACATGCACAAGTTACGACACCTGCTCGTTCCGTTCCTACCTTGCCACTTCTGCAAGGGTGTAGGGCATATCGCTCGAGTATGCCGGAAAAAAAAAACCGGCTAATGGTGGAAAGCAAGGTAATGCAACTCCATCTGCGCATGGAGCTCCTCCAAAAGCTAGTTCTTATCACAAAGGGAAGGGGGGGAAAACAGCATCCCAAGTCTACGCGCACCATGCAGGTGGCGGAGAGCCAAGATCAACAGAGGATCTGCCGTACAACTCGGCAGGCTTTTTCTATGCCACACCCCCATCCCTAGAGCCCCAACCACCCCTCATGGTTGAAGTGCAGTTTGGGGATGTCTTGCTCCCCATGGAAGTAGATACTGGGGCAGGGAAACCTATAATAGGGTATGACATATACCAGCGTCATTTCGTTACCGGAATCTCACGACTCCTGAATTGCTTTTGAAAACGTGTTCGCAAGAGGACCTCAAGGTTAAAGGGATGTTTACAGCCTGTATTCAACAAAAACGGGTTTACCAGGCCAAACTACCCATGCGGTTATGGAACAGCCCGGTCCAGCGCTATTGGGACGGACATGGTTTTCCGCTTTGGGGATTAGCGTAAAATGGAGTACACTTTTGTTTCAGCTTCTGTTGCGGGCCCTTTCCCTGAAAACTTGAAAACTTACAGTCAGGTGTTTGCTCCAGGCTTGGGAGGATACTCCGGTCCGCCCGCACGAATACACCTGAAACCCAAAGCAACGCCAGGGGTTCCGCAAAGCAAGAGCTGTACCTTTTGCTCTTCGGATCGAGTGGAGTAAGGAACTCGACAGCATGGTCGCAGCCGGCATACTGGAACCGGTTACACACTCGGAGTGGGCTACGCCTCCCCGTAAACGTTGAAAAGAAGGATGGGCCCAATCCGGAAAATGCGGCGATTTTGGGTGAAACAGTCAATCCTGCCTGTCAGCGTGAGGTTTACCCACTCCCTACAATGGATGAGCTGTTGAGCAAGTTGAGTGTTGGTAAAGTTTTTGCCAAATTTGATTTGTCTCAGGCGTTTCTACAAATCCTTGTAGATGAAGACACCTCCAGTATCCTAACCCTTAACACTCACCGGGGGTTATTCCGCATGAGGCAACTCAGCCCGGCCTTGTCTTCGGCTCCAGCCATTTTTCAGCGAATCTCCGAGACACTACTTTTTGGCATCCCAGGGGTAGTAGTGTACCTGGATGATGTTTAGTTACGGCACCTAATGAACAGGAGCTGTGGCGCCGAGTTCAACAAGTTCTGGAACGATTCGCGAGAGCAAGTTTGCGGCTACTGCTGGAAAAGTGTGTCTTCAATGTTAAGCCCTCTGGAGTATGTAGGATACTTCATATCTGGCAAAGGAATTAAACCTACTGATTCTAAGTGTCGAGAGCTGTTAGCCACCCCTTCCCCCAGCAAAAAAGATGAGCTAAAACCTTCCTTGGCTTCATCAACTGTTTATGATAGGTTCTTCGAAAAGTCGACAAGATTCAATCCCCTCTATAAACTCCTGCACAACGACTCTAAAGGGAAAGTGGGATCAGGAGCATGAGGATTGCATGAAATATTCAAGATGTCATGACTTCCGGGAAGGTGCTGCGCACTACGTAGGACCCGCCAGTGACTCAATAACTCCGGGTAGCCAGCGTTCTCCTGATACGCGATAGCTACGGTAGTACAACCGCATCTCCCACTTTGAAAGCCCTTCCGGTCACCATCTCGGTCGTAGGCCGACAAGGAACTGCAACCGATCTGGATGTAACTTGTCCAGTAGAGTTCTGATAGTATTCACGCGCTACAAAGGAGGATCCTGCACTGAGCCTAGTGCATAAGGGATTGCTTCACGGACGCACCCACAACGCGGATCCAGAAGTCCAGCGGTATCTGATGCTGGGCGCAACCGACTATCGATACGTAATGGCTGCAT
This sequence comes from Sweltsa coloradensis, assembly GCA_024449915.1. Classification (NCBI taxonomy): domain Eukaryota; kingdom Metazoa; phylum Arthropoda; class Insecta; order Plecoptera; family Chloroperlidae; genus Sweltsa; species Sweltsa coloradensis. The sequence continues at coordinate 15,460 of JAMZAV010002308.1, read as the reverse complement.
CCTTTTTTGGGGATTTGTGTTGTTGTTCCAGCTTGTCTACGACCGGATGTTGTACTGCAACTCCTTCACCGGGTAATCAGGGGGAAATTGTGAAGACCAAGTCGCTGGCGAGAAGCTACGTCTGGTGGCCTTTCCCTGAATGGGGACATAGAGAATTTGGTGAATTCTTGCCCAGCCTGCGCTGAAGCTAGGCCAGACCCTCCAAGGCTCCTGTCATTCCCTGGTCCCCACCGGTACGTGTTTGGTCACGTTTTTCACGTGGATTTTTTCTGGCCCCCCTTTTGCGAGCACACATTCCTGATCTTAGTCGACGCTTCGTCGAAATGGGTCGGGTCGCCGAGACGAACGGGTCAATGTCTGCCGCGACTACAATCAACCAGCTGCGGGTATGGTTCTCTACTCATGGGGGTCCCCGACGAGCTGGTGAGTTTATAATGGACCATGCTTCCGCTCTGAACAATTTGGGCACTTCTGCACATCTAACGGAGTGAAGCAGGTTTTCTCAGCGCCGTACCATCCAGCCTCTAATGGGCAGGCCCGGAACGGACCGTGCAGACGTTTAAAACTCTCTTGCGGAAGATAAAGCCTGCACGTGGAAGCATGAACTGTGCAACATTCTGCTCAAAACTTCGAGCTACCCCCAGCACCGTGACGGGTAAGGCGCCTTCCGAACTGCTGATGGGTCGGAGGATCAGAACTCTACTGACAAATTACATCCAGATTCGGTTGCAGTTCCTTGTCGGCCTCGACCGAGATGGTGACCGGAAGGGGTTTCGAAGTGGGAGATGCGGTGTACTACCGTAGCTATTGCGTATCAGGAGAAACGCTGGCTACCCGGGTTATTGAGTCAGTGGCGGGTTCTCGAAACTACAGGGTAACCACCAGCAGTGGATCGACGGAATTTCCCCCACATCGAGCAACTTCAGCGGCGTTACCCAACTATCGTAACGAGGGTACAGCAGCTGCTAAGTAGAGGTAATACCACCGGGACCAGCACCTCATGTTGAAGCGCAGCCGGAGTCCGAGCCCGAGGTTGCAGAGCCAGTTGCAGAGCCTGGCGCAGTGGATCAAGAGACCCCCACCGGCCAATCGTGAGGTTGTACAGAATCCCTTACGAGTTTCCGCTAGGATCGCAAGCCTCCAGCTTACCTGAACGATTATGTTAAGCGTTAATGCTACTAGGTATAGATAGTTATTTGTTTCCATTTATATTGTGTGAATTATCTTAGTATTCTGTAGTAATTGTTGTGAATTATCTTACAATTCTGTAGTTTTTTCTTATTTAACTTCGTATTCAATTTTATGAATTAGCTTTGATTGACATTGGATTCATTTAAACTTCAATTTAGTATATTCTCAATTCAAGAGGGTGAAGAGTGTCATGTTCTCTATTTAAACTCCCGCTCTGGTAGCCCAGAGCTTAGCTTGTATGAACTGCGTCCACATTTAGGTGGCGGTGTACATGTCTACTACGGGGCACTTCCTGTAGCGACTTCCTGTGCTAATCTAAAAGGAAACGTTCGGTAACCATGTGGGTTTTCTAATAAACATATTTACTATTTAGCAGTAGCATGAGCTAATTCTTCTTCTTCTGTGATAACCCGGACACCACAGTGGGGACAGCTGTGGACTAATTTATTGCGTTACCACGTCGTTCTTGAAAGGCACAAACAAAACCTAGATTGATATCTTTCATGTGTAATGAGGATATGCCCATTCGAATACAGTTTGTACAATGATCGGCTTTAGATTTTCTCACGTGAATATACCTTTAACGTGTGATTTTTTTGGGTGTAGTGCCCACAATGTTCACCATTTGTATTTGATTATATCGACACTTAACTATCACACCCCAATAATAAAATATAACTACCAAATAGACCGAATTCATGACGCCGTCTCCAATGCTCATTTGGTAAGAGCATCCGCCCCGACCGCCCGGACAGCGGGAGACCGGCCGGGGTTCTATTCCCAGTGGAGACAATTTTAATGCAATATATTTAAGATGTTTTGTATTGAAAGTCGTGTAAATTAAACACAGAACGACTCCAAACTGGAACACTATTTTACTTTCCATTTTTAAATGGCCTTGCGCAATTGAGTCCGAGTACTTTGTGACGTGGATACTCCAGCTCGCGCAAAAAGAAAACGCGCGGATAGAACCGAATGATCCGGGTTCGACTCCAAAACGAGTAATTTTTAAATTTAATTCTTTGTCTGTTATAATTTGACACGTATCATATACAAGGCTAACAAAGATTGCGTTCCGTTACATGCTATAAAGTAAATATGTTTTCACATAATGTGCAAGGCGTAATCCTAATATGAACTGATGACCGTTGCAGATCATACTATAATTTAGCATTTTCCATCGAATTTATATCGTATGCACGATTATGATTATGCTGTGTACGTTTCTTATTGGGCTCAGCGTGAAAAATAAAATGGTTGATTCAAGCTTAACAGCTTACACAAATAACATAATGTCTTACTGTTGCCGTGTTCATAGCAAACAGTAAACATGTATTATGCATTGAGTGGTGTTCTGCATTAGCTGAACAGTTTTACTCTGTGGCCAGTGAAATTGTTATTTCGAACATTAATAACCATTTTGTCACTCAAAAAGTCGTATCGCCAGAGCGCGCCACTTGCTGGGGCTGAAAAGGCCTAAAATAGCGGCAAAACATGCATTCGTAGTTCAGTAGTTTAGCGGTAACTACTCACACGATTTTGGTATTTTTTTTTTTATTTTGAAGATAAATGTTGAAATTAGGACCTGTGTGATGTACATTTTCCATAAAAAGTTTTGTAATTTTTTTCTATAAAGCTCTAAAGTGAAGGTAAATGTTCAAACTATTGTCTAAGTTCGCAATTTTTTATAAGCCCATTTTATATACAATTTCGAAAATCGACATCACACAAGTCCTAGTAAATTATATCGTGAAAAGAGTAAAAAAAAAATTATGCCGATATGACAATTGTGGGCCGAGTTCCAACTGAAATGCGGGGACACTGCATCGCGCCGATATTATAGCTACTCCTGTGCAGCCTTAATTCAATCTGCACCCAATAAGTTCTAATGTGATTTCGATTTTGTCGCCTTCACCGAAACATTTGTCTGTGACGAAGCGGTTATCAACTTACCAACTTTTCAATTTGTGCACGCTCCGGCATCTCACAATAACGGTCCAGGGAGACCTAGTGGAGGCATATCATTATACATCGCTCCAGAGCACATGCCCCATGATGATTGTTTTATAGTTGTCAATTGCTCAATAATCTCTGTGGTTTGTGTTTATTTTAACCCTTATTTTCAAGATTAGAAATAATAGACCGCATGTGTGAAGCCCTAGAGGCCGTGACACATAAAAGTACCCTAGTAGCACACCGTCAATTGCCATGCATGGGCCATGGACGATTATCTTAAAGGGGCTAAAAAAAAACAAAATTATTTTTTACCACATGATCTATAGCACAATACTTCACTTAAATGCCCGTTTAAAAAATTATATCTTGTAACTGTGATTTCACACGATTTTTTTTAAATATTTTGGATCCAGAAATTTGCGAATATTGGCGTTTTGAGAAAATTTCTTTATTCGGCTTTAACCTGCTTCTTTTTTGGTCCACATAGATACTAGAGCATAGTTCCAATCTCAAATGCCCTTTATAACTTCGTGTTTTGAAACTGTGCCCAAATATACCCTCAAACACGCAAAAATTTGCATTCCAAAATCACACCCCATCTTGGTAATCAGCATATTTTGACCGAACTACTTGCCCAAATTACAAAACAAAGTATAGAGAATTTACAGAAAAAGGCTGTCGAGTACGTCAATAATGGCCAATATTTTTTGATCAAAATCCTCCAAGGTCACGGGGCATAATGATCGTCCCCGTGTTATTTCTTATGGGAGATTTTTGCCGATGGGACCTAGCTCGAAAAATGTCATGTTTGACAATTTTTTGGGAGGTTATGGTGGCCTCGATAATTTTTCTGTTGATTGCTAAATTCATTACTAGTTAGCCTGAATGAAATATATTTTTTGAGTTTAGCGGTTAAATACCCCTTTAACGTCCGCGCATGGGCCATGCCCGCGCAACACTCGTAGATGGGCCATGCAACGTTTTGGCCGCGAGTACAACCAAAATCCATGGACGACTTTTAAACATGGCACATGCATGGTTAGCTTAAATTACCCATGCCTACTTTTCTGCACCATGCGTCCTAATCGCGCAACGCCCTTGCACGTTTAGCGCGCAAGACCCATGCACGTTTAGCGCGCAAGACCCATGCACGTTTAGCGCGCAAGGCCCATGTACGTTGATCGCGCTTGGGCCATGCCCAACACTCGTGGATGGGCCATGCAACGTTTTGGCCGCAAGTACAACCAAAACCCATGGACGACTTTTAAACATGGCACATGCATGGCAAGCGTAAAATACCCATGCCTACTTTTCATTAAAATGCTTGGTAATCGCGCACGGCCATGCACGTTGATCGCGCATGGGCCATGCCCAACATTCGCCCTCGAGGGGCCATGCAACGTTTTGGCCGCGAGTACAATCAATTTTCTTGGATGACTTTTAAACATGGCACTTGCATGGTTAGCGTGGTACTGCCCATGGAGCTTGCCATGCGTGGCGTAAATGTACGATAATACCCCTGACACCCTTGTCATGCATGGAGCAAATTATGTACTGAGGTAAAAAAAGACTCTTATTGATTCTTCTCAGGGAAGAGAGACCAGAGCCTGGACCAGAGTACTGAAAAATTTTCTAAGTATCAAGACCAACAAAATCAAGTGTAGAAGGTGCACGTAGTGCTAACTTGGTTAGATACTTACAGAGATTGTAGTATGAATTCTATGCTTTATATTGTAACAGAAAAATATTAACCCAAAAATTACGCACCGTGTGTATACAAGCTTAGCTAATAATAATAATTAATGGAGGCAATAAATACATGTTTGTAATTATTTAATGAATATTTTCTCTAATGCGGTAGAGATAGCGCCACTTTCGATCGATTAAGCTGTGACGCGTTTGGTATGTGCCCTGCAATTGCCATACACTACTGACCAGTGGCCAGTCTGTGGCACGTCGTGTATGTGCCAAGTGATTGCCATGCACTACTGGCCAGGCTGTGGCGCATAGTGTATGTTCCATGTGGCTGCCATTCACAACTGGCCAGGCTGTGGCGCGTCGTATATGTGCCATGTAATTACCATGCACTACTAGCCAGGCTGTGGCGCGTCGTATATGTGCCATGAGATAACTTTGCATTACTAGCCAGGCTGTGGCACATTATCTAAGTGCCATATGATTGCCATGCATTACTAGCCAGGCTGTGGCACATCGTGTATGTGCCAGATGGTTGCCATGCACCACTAACTAGACTGAGGCGCGTCGTGTAAGTGCCATGTTATTGTCATGCTCTACTAGCCGGGCTGTGGCGCGTCGTGTATGTACCACGTTATTGCCTTGCTCTACTAGCCGGGCTGTGGCGCGTCGTGTATATGCCATGTGATTGCCTTGCTCTAACAGCCGGGCTGTGGCGCTTCGTTTATGTGCCAGGTGGTTGCCATGGCCACTGTCCCTGCCGTGTGGTGCATCGTGCAGGGGCCCCCTGTGTCAACCCTTATAACCAAAACCTTTCCAAATGGAAACTCGCAAGGGGGCCCCTAGCAATAACCATGCCCAACAGCCATGATCGTCATGGTTCGTAGGGCCTGAATTTTGCCAGGGCATGGCGCGACGGCGGGCCATGGATAAACTAAATTCCCGTGTGCTACTAGGGTACGGGGTTGCCCCAGGAGATTCAACTGTAAATAAAAAAAATCACTCCCAAGGGGGGTCTTTTCTTTTAAATCTCTTGAACGTCTATATTTTTTAAATTTGTAAAATGCCCATCCATCCCCTTTTTTGCATAATGGCTCTAGCACGTTTGATCTCGTATTTCATACCCCTTTTGCGGGATATCTTTATCTCTTTAAATATTTTTTCCATGAAAATTCTATTTCACCCCGTAAGACTTCCCCGTCTCCTGCGAGTTTACAGTCAAGCTCGTTTTCTTCTCATAGATTCTTCCTCGCGAAACTAAAAGCACTTTAAAAAATGTCTTTTGCCCGATCAAATTTGCGAACTTTGTCTAAGTAATTCCAACCTTTTATACCTTCCAGCAAAAATGGAGGGCCTCTATTTGACCTTTTTTTACACATTCTATTTAAACCTCGGCACTCCCAAAAAGAGTATAACCCGTTAAGCTAACCCATGGTTCGATAGTGAGTGTTACCTGCAAGGAGAAAATACTAAGAGCCCCCCCATGTTTTTAAAATAGAATGGGGAAAAAAAGACGATAAAAACGAGTATTGTATGTACCCCCAAAGGGAAAGGAATACAAAGCTCCTCCAGAAAAACGATTGGAATTTCATATAAATAAAGGCTTAAGACTTTTGGGCCCGCAAAAATATACCCTACCCCTTTCCCTTTAAAAAGACGAGCCCTCCCAATCGCCCCTCCAATAGCCTAGATTGGGACACCCTTTTTCCAACCTTTTTAAAAAACCAGTCCCTCCCTATCCTCACGGATTCTTTACAAATTTTAAAATAGCCTAAATTACTATGTCACCCTACCAAATTTTTCCCCTAACCAAACAAAAGTAAAACGCGCAACAACTCTTTGAAAAAAAAAAAGCCGCGAGCCACGACCACATTACCCAAAGAAATATCAAATCCCGGCCAACACCAATGCTACTTTTAACTAAAATTGTTTTTTAAAATCTGTATCCAACAGGAAAGATTCCTCACGAATGGGGAACGTGTCCTCATTAACTTCCTATAAAGCAGTTGAGTGAGTTTGTGAAAAAGGAGTGTCCATTCGGTAACTAAGTGGTGATAAAAGATGTCGTCTGCGGGCATTGGGGAGGGAGTTAAAAAAAATATTTAAGTCTACATTTTAAATAATAATAATTTTAGTATTTTGTTAGATTTAAGGTTGCTATAATTGTCTTTTAGTTTGTAGGCCTACTTGACTGTCCTGTATTGGATGTATGAAATCAGTGTAATGTATACTAGTTCTGCGGAACTAAATGAAATAAAGAACATACATACATACATACAAGGGGAAAGGCGACACTCTTTCACCAGAATCTTATAGGGGCATCGCGTTAAGCTCCGTCGTATTCAAGCTTTTTTCAAACATTATTAATACTCGGCTACAAGATCTCACTGACCAAGTAATAAAGTGTAAGACGGCATTAAAGTCCCCAAACTTTTCATACAAAGACGCATTATTGTACAAAAGAAGCAACCATTGTAGTCAATTTAACGCCTATTAACTCTGGAAATGAAAGCTTCTAAACTATTTTACGATGTTGCCAAATTGTCAAACTGCTTTAGGTCAGTTTCTTACAATAGCTAATAACAGGTTTTATTGGCAACTGTGTAATAGGCGGCGGGTTGAGTAGGACCCCTGGAGATTGACATCAACCCTTTTACCGCTTGGCTGATTTGGAGAAATGGGACTTTAATTCTGTCTTCCACTTTACCAGATAAGCAGTTCGGTTTCCGCACGGGCAAATCAACTTTGCAAGCTGTCAAAATTCTTCTCGATAAAATCGACTCCACTCTAGTCAAAGTGAAGGGCAAACTATACACTGTCTTTGAAGACTTTAAATCCGCTTTCGACTCAGTAGACCGGCAAAGTCTCATCAAGAAGCTTCGCGACCTGAACTGCATTCCTGTCGAACTATTGAACATACTAAGTGTCATTTTAAATATTGACTTCGTGCAAGTTAACGATGGTATCTTCCTCTCTGATCCAATAACACAGTCTAACGGAGTCCTCCAAGCGTACCCTTCCAGCCAACTTTTGTTAAACCTATTCACTTCAGATATAAAAGAATCTCTCTTTGACGAATTTAACAAAGGCGTTCACTTGATAATGTAAGCAGATGACATCGCACTATACACGGAAAACCTAGCTCAGCTTCAATACACTTTACTAATACTCAAAACATGGTGTGAAAGCAACCATTTAGTAGTAAATGTCAACAAAACAAAAGTTGTTAAGTTCAGAAAAGGGGGGAAGTTAGCCAACAGCGATGTGCTTTTCTATGGCACTGACAAAGTCGAGTTTGTATCTTCTTTCAAATATCTGGGTATCTTACTCCATTAATAAAGGTACTTCTTTTTCTCCCCACATCAAAGCAAGATGTTCCTCTGCCATAAAAGCCATGCTCCTTATCTAAAAATTATACTCACTCTCAATCTCTTGTGCTATGAAACTCTTCCACCTTAAAATTTTCCCGATTGCTTCTTACGGCATCGAAATCATATGGCCCTACCTCTCACAAGCCAATCTCACACAATTAGAATCGGTTAAGACCCTATATATTAAAAATATCCTTTCTCTATGTAAATTTACTCGTTCCCGCTTGATATGCCAGAATGTTTCACCACTGGTATACTAACACAATACGTCGATGATTTCAGCCATATACTCACAGCACAAAAAGGAAAATCTTTAGCACCACTCTCACAAATGTCCAACGAACAAACTTCCATAATGTCACAATACTGCAACAAAAACCTCCTTTCTCTTCAACCATCAAAAACGGTGTATTTAAACTTCCACTCACAAGTAATTCCACCCACCGAAAGCCTCCTCATTCTCATCTCATCTAAGAGCATTGCCTGCTCTGACGCCATCAAGTTCCTGGGTATACATATGACTGACACCCTTGATTGGACAGACCACATAGACGCTGTTTGCTCAAAGATAAAGAGTGGTTGTTTCCTCCTCAGAAGAATAAAAGCCCTAGTCAGCCACAACGTCCTTATTCTCATATACCATGCTCACATCCACTCACACATATCATACGGACTTATTTTCTGGGGAAACTCGCCACAAGCTATAAGAGTGTTTAGATTACAAAAACGGGCCATTCGAATTATGGTAGGAGCCTCTTGGCGTACCTCGTGTAGAAATATCTTCCCTACCCAAAAGATCTTGACCTTAGCAAGTACTTTGATACAACTTGCAGCAGTCTTTGTCAAATCAAACCCTCACCTCTTCAAATTAAACTCAACTATTCATGACCATGATACACGATCGCAATTAAAAATTCATGTCCCAACTGTAGTGTATTGAATGTGTGTGTGTAAGTTGGCAGCACTGACTGACCAAAGTGAAGTAGTGAATAAAGATGGATGCTAGAAGCTAAACCTTGTCAAGTGAGTTCATTACATTGGCGACGAAAAAAGCGTGATTCAATTCGATGTTATACACGAAACAGTGATTGAATTCGTAGTGTACAACAGTGTTTCAATACGAGCGAGCGTGCAACGTAAGCTACAATGGATTCAGAGAACTCCAGCATCAACCTTTTTCGTGCCCGGCGTGGATCACACCAGCACCTCACAGCGATGGGACCGCGCTGGCTCAGGGCGTTTGACTTGTACGTCTTGTCGAAGGGGATAACTTCAGGACTAAGACAAAGGGCTCTACTACTACACGTAGCGGGGGCGGCTGTACAAGACATCTGGTTTGCACTTCCGTCGGCGAGCCGAGACGTAGCCACGGTGAGTGTGAATATGCTAAATGCAAGTCTGTGTTGGACGAACAGTTCAAACCTCAAACCTGCTTCGCCCATCAGCGCCTAGTGTTCCGCCGCAATGGCGCAGGGCGAGGAAACGGTGGCCCAGTTTATTACGCGTCTGAGAGGCCAGAGCTGTTACTGTGACTTTGGGGATAAAGAGGGAGATAATATCCTAGACCAACTGAGGGGAGAAATGCCGATTACCAGAGGTACGTAAAGATTTCATTAAAGAGGGAGACAGGTTAACTGTTGATAGGGCTCAAGAGATCGCAAGAGCAATTGAAGCCTGCACACAACGTGCTAGTTTCGGCGAGGCTGAAAACGTTGCACGGGTGACGTCATCGCCCGGCCAGTCAAGCAACCGGCGTTCCGGTCGGCCTGGCTCGAGGCTAGCATGCTATCGATGCGGTAATACCAACCATCTCGCGCGCGACGCGAAATGTCCCGCGAGAGGGAGGAAATGTATGAAGTGCGGTATTGAGGGGCACTTTGCTAAAATATGTAAAACCAAGGGTGACAAACATGGAAATAGACAAGATAAAAAAGATTCTTCACGGGAAAAGGGGTCCAAAGTCCATAATTTAAATGAAGGAGAAGAAGAAGCCCAAGGTTACACCTTTGCTGTTAGAGGGGAGATTGGGCATAAAGATTGCTTCATAAAAGCTGAGGTGGGAGGTGTTTCAATTAAGCTGATGATTGATTCGGGGGCTTCCTGTAATGTCCTAGATAGGAAGACATGGGAGACTTGCAAGCAGAATAAAATCAAGGGGAAATGTACAGTTACTACAAAAAACATTTATCCTTATGGGAGTACCCAAACCCTTAAAGTATTAGGCAATTCACCACAGAAGTGAAAATTGGAGGGAAAAGGGCCAAGAAACAATATTTTACGTGGTAGATGGTGACGGAGTACCGCTCTTGGGGAGCAGTTCTGCCAGAGACCTGGGCGTTTTTAAAAACCGGGTTTCCTCTGAATGCAATAAGTTCCAGGCCCACACAAGAAGAGAATTCTACACTGCAAGAGAATTCTGCAGTGCAAGGGAATTGTACACTGCAAGGGGATTCTACACTGCAAGAAAAGACTACACTGCAAAAGGTTAAGGAAGAATTCCCAACTGTCTTCACCGGCGTAGGTAAGCTTAAGATTTTAAGTTGAAACTTTGCATTAAGACAGATGTCACACCAGTGGCATTGCAGTCAGGAAGACGCCTCACCAGCTAAAGACGAAAGTAAGTGAGAAAATTAGAAGAACTCCTAGCTAATGACCTTATAGAGGAGGTGCGTGACACAGCAGAGTGGGTTCACCGGTGGTGTTTGACTCAGACCAATTCAGGTAAGCTGCGACTATGTGTCGACATGAGGTTGCCAAACGCTGCAATTGTACGGGAGCGACACATGATACCACCATTGAAGAGATAACGCCGGAACTACGAGGAAGCACTGTGTTCAGTAAGTTGACCTTCGCTCTGCGTTCCACCAGATTGAGCTCGACGAGGGGTCACGAGGGATAACAACCTTTATATCCAGCGCAGGGTTGTACAGGTACAAAAGGCTGTTTTTTGAGATCAACTGCGCGCCCGAAATATTTCAGCGCATAATAGAAGACGTTGTAGCCGAGTGCGAAGGAGTATGCGTCTTATAGATGACTTCATCGTTCACGGAAACCCAAGCACAGCACGACCACAGACTGCGGATTGTGATGCAGACATTCGCAGAAAAGGGGCTCACACTTAATCCAGACAAGTGTGAGATCAGCAAACCTAAAGTGGACTTCATAGGGCACCTGATTCCAGTCAGGGGATCAAGCCACTACATAGCAAAGTACTCGGCGGTCCGGGACTTTAGGGAACCAAAACTAAAGAGGAATTGAAAAGTTTCCTTGGTATGGCAGGGTACTGCTCCAGATTCCTTCCCAACTATTCTACGGCTACAGAGCCGCTGAGGCGACTTTTGAGACAAAACGTTAGCTTCAAGTGGGGGCAGGAGCAGACGGATGCGTTCAACAATATTAAGGAAATGTTATCAGACGAGAGAACTTTGGGATTCTATACACCGGGAGCACCGACGACGATCATCGCAGATGCTAGCCCGTATGGGCTCGGGCCGTCTTAGTTTCAAGAACAGGAAGATGGGCCAAGGATAATAGAGTTCGCAAGCAGGTCACTCACAGATGCGAGAAAAAGTTCAGTCAGGTCGAACGCGAGGCACTTGGACTGGTATGGGGGTGCGAAAGATTCCACCACTACGTGTACGGGGGCGAGTTTACATTGATTACCGACCATAAACCACTCCAATTCATTTCGGGACCAAGTCCAAGCATGCGCGAGAGTAGAGCGATGGGTGCTTAGACTCCAGTGCTATAACTACAAGGTAGAATACCAGCCAGGGAGAAGCAATATTGCTGATCCACTGTCGAGACTATCAGTTAACTCGAGGAATACCGAAACAACAGAAGATCCAGATTCATCATGTTCGATGGGTAGCAAGTCAAGCTGTTCCCAAAGCTATGAGCCTGGAAGAAATCAGGAAAAAAAAGAATCAGACAAGACCAGGAAACATCTCTATTAAGGAGGAGCATCGAAACCGACACATGGCCGGATGAGCTGAAGAAATTCAAACTCATCAAAAGTGAACTATGCGTGTACCAATCCACGGTTATCCGAGGAACCCGCATATTCATACCTACAAACCTAAGAGGACAGGTGCTCGAACTAGCACACCAGGGGCATCCTGGCATAGTCTTGATGAAACAGAAATTGCGTTCAAAAGTCTGGTGGCCAGCATTAGATAAGGCAGTGGAAACGTTCTGCAGACACTGCCATGGGTGCCAGGTGGTCAGCTCACCCAGCCGGCCCAGAACCTGTGATTCGAACCAGATTACCAGACAGACCGTGGCAAGACTTGGCGATAGACTACTTGGGACCGCTCCCAAATGGACAATACGTGTTTGTTGTCATCGACTACTATTCAAGATTCCACGAGGCCGTGCTATCACCTAGCGTCACAACCGCTAAAACTATCGACCTGTTAGAAGAAATCTTCGCACGATTCGGACTACCGGAATCGATCAAATTGGACAATGCGGCATACTTCACTAGCAACGACTTCCATGAATTGACACCAACAAATCGAGTTGAGATACTCGACGCAGAGTGGCCGCAGGGGAATGGCGAAGTGGAGCGACAGAATCGGTCCATAATGAAGAGACTTCGCATAGGCAGCAGCAGCTGATCAAGACATCAAGACTGCCTTGAGAGAATATCTCTTTCTCTATCGAACAACACCCCATTCTACAACGGGCTGCACTCCGGCTTCATTGATGTTTGGACGAGAGCTTCGTGACAAAGTTCCAAGTATACAATCATGTACCTATCCAGATGAAGAATTCCGAGATCGGGACAGGGAAATGAAGGAGTTAGGGAAAACATACATCGATCAAAGACGAGGGGCAGTAAGCAGCAACATTTCTGTAGGAGACTACGTGTTGGCGCGTCAAGAGAAACGCAACAAGTTTACCACACCGTATAACACAGTACCGTTCGAGGTTACCGAGAGGGATGGCAACGCCGTGACGATCTGTTCGCCAGCCGGTGCACAGTACCGTCGGAACGTGAGCCACGTACGGAAGTACTACTCCCCACAACCTGCAGCCCTACACTCAATCCAATCCCTTCGACACATATCACAAATCCCGAGAAACCATGTTTCCCGACCAACCAGCAAATACCTCACTGGAGAACAATCATCACCCTCCTCCTATAGTCACAATTAATCAAAACATAGATGTTTCCATTGTCTCCACAGTCTCCTAGACCTGTAGCAGGAGACAGATCAACCCCGCTCCGACCAGGGAACCGTGGGAGCGAAGAGGCCAGGCCGAGCCGCCAACGCAGACCCCCGGTTTGGATGAGTGACTATCAACTGTAGAAGATTATGATCATGTGAGGTGTCCTTATCATTTCATTGACAATTCCGATTATAGTAGTTTAATAACAAAATAGTTCGTCCACATCAGTAGTTTATCAACGTGGAAGTTTACTTATGTTTATGTTAATGAAACGTAGTATGTAGTTCAATCATAACCGTAATTAGTGATTACATCAGAAGGAGTGATGATCAAAGACATTATAAATCATTATCCATTCTATATAATGATTGTAGGTACCTAGTTTGTAGTTTCAAATCACTTTGAGAAACGGGAATGATTGTTAGTGTATTGAATGTGTGTGTGTAAGTTGGCAGCACTGACTGACCAAAGTGAAGTAGTGAATAAAGATGGATGCTAGAAGCTAAACCTTGTCAAGTGAGTTCATTACACCAACTCACAATACAACGCGTTTCTCCAAATGACCTCATTACCAATGTCTAACAATCTTCAACCATATACCCCCAGAAATTAAAAATATACAATCACTAGACTCTTTTAAATATACATTGAAATCATTTCTTATAAAGCATTGCTTCTACACCATCAATGAACTTGATACTTGATACTTGATACTTGATGTGGTGCATTAAGCCCAATTTGGCCTATGCTGGAGGTCCATACCGTGTTCCTTTAAACACTCACTGGAAGAATTTATATGTGTCTTTGTGGAGAGAACTCTTTTTTGTATCAGTAAATAAAAATAAAAACTAATATCTAGAATTATAGTTGGGTGTGATCTTACTGTGGTGACAGAACACCAATAAGAGTGTGAGTTCGGACACCCGGGCCCGGGGACAACTAGGCGAACCATTCAGCCGAAGCTTACTATAGGTGCCCCGGGGCCTTACTATCGCCTCTTCTTTGCGAGGGGACACCATCAATGAATACCTTCATCCAGCTGACGTTTAACTTAATCTAGTGCGCCCGAACATACAAATACCCCACCCATAGCTTTACACTCAACTTTCCTTCACACTCCTGAAACTACTATGAATTTTCATGAATATAATATAATTTATTATATATATAAACAATTCAATAAAAAATAAGTATTATGTATAGAAATAGAAGGGAAGATATTATGAAATTATGAAATGTATATTTTAATGTATAATTTTATGAAATTGTTAACAAAAATATGTATGACTCTTTACCATAGGCTAGGCTATTCACTTCCTCTAAAATGAGTTATACTTGTGCAATGTACCAGTCAAGGTGAATAAAAGTTATTATTATTATTATTATTATTATTATTATTATTATTATTATTATTATTATTATTATTATTATTGTAGCTAACATTTACATGCAGTATTTTGAAGAAAAAGCTCTAGAATCAGCTCCCTTAAAACCTAAATTATGGCTTCGCTATGTTGATGATTTATGCCGTTTGGTCTCATGGCGACCGGGAGCTAACACGTTTCCACCAACACCTCAACAGTATCAATAAAAGCATTCAATTTACTATCGAACGAGAGAAAAACAATAGTCTACCTTTCCTAGACGTACTGGTAACAAAACTAAATAATGGAAAACTAGGCCACAGTGTATACAGGAAAGACACGCACACTAATCAGTACCTGCACGCTCAATCACACCACCATCCGAATCAAAAACGAGCAGTTATGAATACCCTTATAACTAGGGCAGTGCGTATTTCCGATAAACAAGCTTTATAAACGAAAAGAAAACTCTCACAACAGCTTTAGTGCAGAATGGATACAATCCCATTGCCATAAGAAGACATTCAAACAACAAAGTGTATCTCAAAAACCTGTAGAGAAAGATAAATCACTGACAATGTAAAAAATAAAGCTTTTTCTTCCATATGTTCATCAGGTCACCGACAAGATAGCGCGTATACTAAAGAAGCATGACATACACCGTTTATAAAACCATTCTAAAGAAGTCCGGAGTGACACGCCCAAAAC